>JAEQBH010003347.1:1800000-2037527 GCA_016808115.1 Tetrastigma voinierianum | reverse complement strand
CTTTATCGACTCCCATACTTGAGTCTTTACCGATTCCCACCACACAATGTGATGCCCATGTGTGATAAAAACCGTCATTGATGAATACATCTAATGATCCCTTTTAAAACAAAAGTCATGTTTTTATAAACCAAAACTTTTTGGTTGTCATTCCTCGAATTATCATTTCATTTATAAAACCATTGTGTCTAACCCTTCTTGCTATTACCGGACACAAGTTTTCCGTTTCATGCAACCGTGCGACTCTGTTGGACTTCGTCCAAGGGTACCAAGCCCACTCATCAAATCACCAACGGTTCGATCCTAATCCATTTACCCACACCCATGAAATGTGATGTCTCGCAGATATGCAATGCAATGTGCCATTGCAAGTTAATGCTATGTCCCACATGTAATGAATGCCATATGGAAAATATAAACCATACAATTTACCTTGTATCTTGGACAATTATATCACATGCATATAATTTCCAAAACAAACATTCATTCCAATGTCAATATGTAAGAGCACACATATCAACATATCATCAAGTCAACACAACCACACAATGTTATTACAAAGGCAAGTAATAACACTCTCGATCATCAAACTAATTGTGGCATATAGCATGCTCACAAAACCACCCACAATAGCCCCCAAAGGAAGCTATGTGATAGGCCCCAAACAATCTAGTTACATCTGCCAAATAGTCCCCCAAATAGCCGTCGCAGAACTTCCGCCTTGCCTAGGCTGAGACTCTTCGCCTAGGAGAAGAGGTTCGCCTAGTGTCCAGTGTCGCATCCAATTTGCTCCTAAGCGAACTCCTCGCCTAAGCAGCCTACCTCGCTGGGGCGAGGTGACGCCCAACTCACCTGCGGTCGTTTAGGTGCCATTTTTTTCCCTATTTACTATAAACTCTATAAACTTTAAGCTTGTTCATTCATATAATAAGAACATATAACTTGTAGTATATTCAGAGCAAATGGATTACAAAATATATATACAAGCTTCATATATGGAAGTCTTAAATATTTAAGCAATATTTACATTGCTTACAAAAAAACAAAAATATATATACATTAGACCAAATGGTCTTTCAAAGGGGTACCTAGTGATGTGTTAACTTCTGATCGCTGATGGATTGCCTTGTCCTTTCGGGTTTCCTTTCGTACTTCACACGGATGAAACAATCTGCCAAGCTTATAGCTTAGTGGGACAAATACATGTGACGACCAATCAAAGTTTCATCACACTTGCATTAACCGCAGATATAACTTTAAATATTCATTTACATATACACATGCTTATTCATGTTTTGAACATATCACTTATAGATGCTTTTACATATATCATACTTATTCGCCTTATCACTATCTCCATATCATCTTTCATTTCCACGCTTTGTTCTTATACTTATCAATGTTTAGGTATCATCACATAGCAATGCTATGCTTCTCATATCATGTCATGCCATTTACATATTCTTGTCATTTATCTTATGTTTCATGCCTACAAATACCTTAGAAGTGGATACGGAAAAAAAACTGTATATACCCGAAGGTATTATCACTGTACGAGACAGTGATCTCTATCTGTATGACCCAAACGGGGCCACTATAATGATCCAAATGGGAGCTATGTCATTGACCCAAATGGGGCCTCGATATCTGTAAACTGTATGCTACGACAACTATATCCCTATAGGCATGCCTATCTATCTAACTACCCGGTCATAAGCAGGTAATCAGTTTTATTATGTTTTCTTAACAATCTTTCGGGTATTAGAAAAAGATATCTCATATACATGAATGACTATTGATATCATGTATACTTATGAGATATTCATTATCAAATAATCTCTTATAAGCCTATAATTGTAATTTTTTCATATAACAAAATTATACTTGTATTCTCTTTAACTTTCATAACACATGTTATCATGATCATATTATTATGATGCATTATTTCTGATGGTGCTTTTTCTATCGATTATAGGCTGGATCTTCTCGGGGTCACTGGGCTGATATGTTGGGCCGAATCATCGTATAACCTATAACCTGCAACCTACACCGAAAAGATGGTTCGACGAGGGTACGAATGCCGGCCGACGCTCTAAGCTTCTGTGATTCCTTCTTTCCGTAAAAGAATTCAACTGTGGACATGCGTTATGATTGCGTACCTTTTTATAGTAGAATGGGTCGGTATTTATAAAGAGAAATCATGGTTACTTTCCTTGTTAGACAGTGATACGGTATCTCTCCCATTGGGTGAGGAGTTTCCTTTTCCTTATCATGACCGATCAAGGCGGATAATTGGTGAGCCATGATCATGCAAGATTCTTCTTTCCTAATCCGTGGAGCACGGATCATGGAGACTGGGTGTTTTTCCCTTTTGAATGAGTTTGCGGCTGCCTATATTGCTTGATTACCTAGCAGGGTGGTTTCAACTCTAGGCCTGAGCCGGTATACTTTGGCATGGGTAGGATCTCACCGGTGGCCGAGCTTCGTCACACCTATGCCCCAACTCCCTTCATAAGGTGGAGGTCCGACTTACGCTGGGGCCTATGCAATACATATTTTCTACTCCTATCGCTGGCCCTCAACTCCTTGGCTGAAGCAAGCTTAGCGAGGGTCGGCTTGCTCTTGGATTGGCTGGGGCTTCCAATGCATATCCAGGATGGTTTGGTCTAGGGCTTTGTCGCCAAACGCCTTGTGATAATGATGGCGCTCGGGCTGAGCCCGTTTCCACTGTCATATCATACCTTAGAAACATTCCTGTATCACCCTTTTCCACTTTTACGGGTTTGAAGCTTTCAATCGCGCTTAAAACTACTTGTGCGCTTGTCGCCTGCCTCTAGGGCTTGTTTTCCCGCTTCCATCTTAGCTCGTGCACCTTTCTTCTTCTTCGCCGCTTTCCTTTCCTTTGTTTCAATTAGTATGCAGTGGGGTTGTGTCCCTGCTTTCGCTGCGTATTCGCCTTTTCCTTTCCTACTTTCTCTGCTTAATCACAAGCGGCTTCTTCTCGGGTCTTCTGCCTACGCCTTGCGCATAGAGGGAAGGCCGGCTGAGGATTCTAAGTTGACATGACCTAGCGGTGGGGCCGGTAGTCCTGGTGCTGTGGTTGCTGGGGTCCTCCCAGTGGGTTATCTTCCTCCGCCAGGCAAGGGCAAGGAGAAGATTAGAGAGATTAGGTATCCTTGTGGCTCTAAATATTTGAGGGTTTCTGCGAGGTACGCAGATGTCATGGACCTTAGCCGGGTTGAGCTTTCGTTTGCTAAAACTTTTACTAATTGGGCATGGACCTCCTTCTGGTGTCCCGATCTTTTTACATCTTATGTTGTTCCTGGTCCCAAGATGGTCTACTTCTTTGAGGCGGCCTTTGAGAACGACCTCCGTTTCCCCTTACACCCTTTCATCAAAAATGTCCTACAGCATTTCAATGTACGCCGTCTCCATTTTTCCTAATTTTACTACTGCCTTAGTCGGCTCTAGTTTTTTCGTGGATAAGGGCCTCTGGGTCCCTAGTATAAATTATTGCTGATTTCTTCAATGCGGAAAGAGGCTTCTCGAAGGCTTTCAGATATTTCAAGCGGACAATAATTGACCTCATTTGAACCTCCTCTTCCCATAAACATTGGAAAGAGCGTTATTTCTTTTTCGGGGGTCGACATTGGGAATACAACCCTCCCAATCAAGACGATACTCTGGGGATTCCGATAGTATGGACTGCTCGTAAGAACCTGCGTGAGTTTTATGTCTATGCTATAGGGTCAACTTTTTGGGGAGCCATGCCATGTTCTCGACTTGCTTCGTTGCGTTGTTTAAGTATCGTCCTGACCTTACCCCGAGGACAAGGAAGCAAAGGCCGCTGGGCAAGTGTCGCCCGGGCATATTCTCGATCCGACGTGGACATTCCCCGCCTTCGTGTGAGCCCTTCGCTCCCCGTCCGACATCTCCTTCGCCTCCCGCTATGGAAACTTCTCCTGGGGGGCCTCTTGTTGTGAAGCCAAGTCGGAGGGAACTTCGTGCCCGTGTCGAGCTGCTAGGGAAGAAGAGGAGGAGCGTAAAGCGCAAGGTCAGGATCTCCTCCCGAGACATCTTCCAGCCTGGTAGGTCTTGAAGCCGGGAGTATCCGATCCCCGCCGTGCCTCAAGTCTCGCCAGTGAAGGGGTAGCGCTCAGGACTTTCGGGCCGAGGTGTCCGAGAGGTGGCGGGTGCGCAGCCGCCTCCTCCACCGTAGGAGTCAAGGGTCTCTTGAGCAAAGGCTCGAGCCTTTGTCCTTCCTATCTCCTGCTTGAGCCCTTGCGCACTTCGCTCCCCTTCCGACACACTGGGAAATGTGGGCGATGATCGCTTCAAGCCGAGGGGTGAGGACTGCCATTTGCCAATGTAGAGCTTGTCGGTGATTAATACCTAAATACCGCTATTTTCACTCGTTTATCAAGTATGCTTGAAGACTTTTGGCAAGATTAATCTACTTTTAAATAACCCAATTGATACATCGAGGTCCCGACTTTCAAGCATCGAATACATATTTTTATGGCTATTTGTGTAAGTTTTATAGGCCAAATAAGTTATTTTCTTCGAGCTGATTCAAATAGACAAACCTGAGCTGAACTCGAAGATGCATGATCATTTCAGAAGAGATTTGGTGCAAAAATGCATAAGAAAAGGAAGAATTTGTGGAATTTGGCAAGGTTAGAAAATTCAGAACTTGGTAAATTTCGTAGCCATAAATTCTCAACACCGCTCCCGCACTCCTATTGTTGGATCATTAATTCGCTTTATGGTTTTGTACAAATCTACCTTGATGTAATTTTGGTCCCTTTATTACTTTGTATTCATCGAGCATCTATATAAGCTCAGTCAAGCTTGTAACATCAATCAAATTTTAGTCCATCAATCACTCAATAAAATTGGCGCCAAATTTCCTCTCCTCCCGCTGTGTGACTTTCTCTCCTTTTTCCTTCACTTTCTTGCACTTTCTCACTAGCCAAACACCCCTTGATGATGACAAATCAAGGGATGCTTGGCTAAACCCCCCTCATCCTTGAAGAGGAGGGCCACTGGGTTAGAGTTCTAAGATATCCAACATGTCTCGGGTCTTTTTCCTCTCGTTGGGGAGGATGACCTATAGTCATTTCCCGAACCGGATCTTCATTTGGCTCTAAAACCTAAACCCTAAAATGTTCCTTCTTAAAACATGGCATTTAATGAACATAAATGTCCCTGACAGAGAGAACACATCTCATGTAACTACACCACAAGAACTAATGTGAGACAACTAACCTGGATATCGCGAAGGAAGTGCACCCTCATGCATTATACCCCGCCGAGGACATTATACCCCCTGGCCGAGGGAGCCTAATGCCTACAGTCAATGAGGATCAAGACACACTTCTATGGTGAGTGCACCTCATGCATTATACCCTCACGAGGATGTAAGTGCTGAGGCCTTATCTGCGCCCCCGCTTCTCCTAGATTTTCATGGTATGGAAAATGAAAATCCATACACACACATCCAGGATTTTTATGAAGCCTGCACAACTTTCAAAGAGGGCAACCGACATGGAGTCAAGCAGTTGAAAGCTTTCCCTTTGACCCTCAAAGACAAAGCCAAGGACCATCAGGAACTAGGTAGAGCTGCAGGCATAATTTTTGAAGAAATTCTTCAGTGCTCACAAGACCAACAATTTGAAGAGGCAAATCTACACCTTTGTAGCTCATGACAAAGGGAAAATTTTATCAAGGCCGGAAAGGTATCTTGAAACCGCTTAATGCATGCCCACACCATGGCTTCGACACGCGGGATGTCAGTCAACCATTTTTATGATGGAATGTCCTCGCCATGAAAACAACTCGAGACCATGTGTGGAGGGGACTTCCCTCAAAGAAGAATCCCGATGAAGCCATGGACTTCCTCAACTATGCTTCGTCGACCTCCAAAGCTCGACGAATCCAAAATCCTGTGGAAACTGAGTAGACATAGGCCACCGCGAAACCAAAGGGGAGGTATATATTCATCGGGCGGATGATGTGGAACTAAAGGCTGTTGCTCCACCCTAACCGTATGATGGAAGAACTTGAAAATGAGAAATCGCCAGTTATAACGGCATGGATCAAATACCGCGCTCCAACCATGCTTTCCACTTTCCAATCCATCGTCACCAAGGAGCATCAGTCCAATTTCTCCCCGCAGCGCGGGATTCGGCGGTTGAACATGCAAATGTCGTGGGCCGTAATAGGGCCACCAAACCGATGCCTGTATGGCAAACACCTACAATCCCAACTGGAAGAACCACCCCAACCTCTGGAAGCCTAAACCTCCAATATATGTTCCCTGTGCACAAAGAACAATAACAAAGATGGGCCCACTCTCACAGCAGAAGTAATCCAACAACTCTATCCCCGCTGGAGAAAGCTATCATGAATTTGAGCAAGGTGGTGGGGAATTTTGTAGAGGAGCAGATAGCTATTAATGCTCAGTTGAATCAAAGAATAGAAAATGTAGAAAGCTCCGTGAACAAAATAATTGATGGGTTCCACAATAGCCTCAATAAGAAAAATCGATACACTCGCAAATCATCCATCACAAGACTAACTCAAGAATCAAGAAGAAAGGTGGAGCAAGGAGATTCCTTCCGCACACCGCCTATCCTAGGGGAGTGCATGAACTAAGCTATGCCAGTGAGCCTGCACAAAAAATGGATGAATTTAAGGCCATTACCACCTTGAGGAGTGGTAAGGAAATTGAACAGCCAGTGCCCAAACCTATTGGAGAGAGTAGAGAAGAAGAGGAATTAGAGCTAGAACATATATTCATTAAAGAAGATTCGATGAAGAAAAGCATGCCTCCCTCCCTTTCCCTGCTAATCGAGAGAAAGAAGACCCCTAAACAAGCAATCATCCTGTGGTGCTAAGGCGTGTAAAGGTGAACATCCCACCGCTTGACATGATCAAATGTGTTCCAACCTATGCTAAATTTCTCTAAAGGACCTGCGGTACGCTCAAGAAAGGGTCGGGCATTGACAAGAAGGCCTTTCCGACTAACAAGTCACCCATCATCTAGTACAAAACCTTGGTGAAATACGAAGATCCAGATTCCCACCATCCCAATCAACACGAGGGATCCGTGATGATAAGGCACTCGCCGGATTGGGAGTTACGTCAACCCATCGCCATACCAGCAGGCAAGCAGTTAGGTTTGGGGGAGCTGAAGCCTACCAACATCACCCTATCCTTAGCAGATCGATCATTGAAAATCCCAAAGGGAATAGTGAAGGATGTCTTCAAAGCGAAGGTGATAAGTTTTATTATCCCAGACTCGCGCGGTTCCCGATACTGAGCCCAGAAAGGCAGGCACAACTGGGCGCCATTCACTTGGGAGGTGATTAGTACCCAAATAGTGCTATTTTGAGCCCCGTTATTGCGTTTTAAGCACTTTTTAGTAGTAATCAACTTAAATGAAACCCAATTGATACATCGAGGTCTCGGCCGGTTAACATCACATTTGTAGCTATTTTGTAGTTTTGTGTGCTAAATAATTCATTATTCAATCCGATTCAAACACGATGAACCCGAGCCGACCAAGATGTATGATCGAACTAGAGGAAATCTTGAAGCAAAAATGCAAGAGAAGGAAGGCACAGGTAGGGGCTTCACAAGGGTGGTTGCGAACAGAACTCGCAAATTCTCGCAACACCGCCCCCGCTTGACCGCTTGACCTACTGTTTGGCTTTTGTACAAATTTTCCCTTTATGTAATTTTGCCTTTATACATTTTTGTAATTTCCTTGGTACCGAGCACCTATAAGTTCGCTTGTTGTAACATCAATCAACTTTCGGGGCCATCAATCACTCAATAAAATCAAGCACCCAAGTTTCCTCTCCCGCCGCAGGATTTTCCATTCCTTCTTCTTACATTATCAAATTCAAACACCCTTGATGATGACAAATCAAGGGATGTTCGGCTAAAACCCCCTTGATTAGTACCCAAAAAGTGCTATTTTGAGTCCTATTCAAGATAGGTTTTGAGTGTTTTTCAAGGTGACTAATCATGGATTAAGCCAATTGACATGTGTGTCCACTAAAATACCACTTGCTGAGTTTGTTTTTGTAATTTTGCAGTTTTAAGTAGCCTCGCCAATTTCAAGTTTGCGGTCGATTGGTGCTGAATGTTGAAAATTCTCGGTGATTTCATCAAGTCGAAATGAAGAAATGTCAAGTGGAACCGATGAAATGAAGATGCAGAAGCAATGCAGGATGTACAGATTTTCTTTATGCATTGCAAAAATCGCAACCATAGCCAAAATTCAATCCTCACAGGCACTCTCGCAGTATTATTGCCATGCTAGCCAAATTTCTCGCTATCATAGCTAAAATTCGCATCATAAATAGTTACCGTACAGCTAAAAATTTGAATTTTCGCTATGTCTTGTATTTTCGCTATGATAGCGAAATTCACTGCATAGCGAAAATCTCTCCCCCTGTGTTTTGGTTCCAAACGACCTCGTTTTGTATAATTCCCATTTTGTCCCTATTGTAATCATATGTTTTAGGTATTTTTGGTATTTCACACATTTTGGATGGCTATATAAGCCACCTTATAGCTTTTGTAACCTCAACTTTGACTGCTTTTAGCCCGTAGTTTTGCTTTAGGTTACATTTTTCTTCTCTTTTCTCTCTCTTCTTTCATTTTCGGGCCGCCAAACACACCCTCGAGGATGACAACTCAAGGATGCTTATTAAGCCTCAAAGCCTTGAAGAGGAGGGTTGTTAGCTAGGTTGTTGGTGGTCTGGCAAAGGTCCCCATGTTTTAAATGGAATAGCATCAGATTTATTGTTCCAAACTTCCCAAACTAGGTTTAATGCTATTTAACGTGTTTCTTTTGGTCATCACCGTCATAGCTTGTGGTTCGCATTCTTAATGGTAGATGCACTGACATTCATTAGATGTCATTTACGAGCCATTGAAATGAGGTTAAATGTACTATGGCACAAAACCATTAACATTAAATGCTCGCATTTGTTTTAACCTTGGAATAGGAGTGTTTAAGGTTAGTTTAAAGCTAAACAAAGATCCGGTTTTGGTTATGACTATATGTCATTTGCCCTAATGCGAGGAAATGACCCAAGGACACCTTAATAACCCCATTTTATCAAGACCATTTCACACTTCATTTTAAGCTATTTCAATTAGCCCAGTGACACCAACTCCAACACTTTTTAATGCAAATCCGAAAATCCAAACAAAAGTCTCACCATTTTTAATCATGATATGAATCATTTGTGGGATGAAAACCCATCCCTATGTTCAACCCTAGACCGCTATACTGTAGTAGCTTGACTACGGCAGTAGGAGGAAAATAGGAAACAAATTTTGTTGATTCTGGATCACCCTACCGTGGCACGAATCACCCCTCATCCTTGAAGGGGAAGGCCATTGGGTGCCAGTTTTGAGGTAAGCTGGTTGTTCTTTTGCTTTTCAGGTAAGCATTTATGGGTGCTTGCGTTCCTACTTCTCACCTTAGGTTAAAATCTCCTAGGCATGTCCTCACTAACGCGTATTTGGCAAGCTTTTTGGGTTCAATGGATACTTACCACTAGATTCACTGATACCCAGTTAGTTGTCTCTTATTAGTTGCTGTAGGGTAGGTTTAGGAGGTGTGTTCTCATCGTCTGGGAGCATTTATGCTCATTAAATGCATATGTTCAAGAGGAAAACTTTTAGGGTTTAGGTTTTAAAGTTAAATGAAGATCCGGTTCGGGAAATGACTATAGGTCATCCTCCCCAACGCGAGGAAAAAGACCTGAGAACATGTCGGTTGACTTAGAACCCTAAGCCCAGTGGTCCGAGACTTCAAGGAGTTCTTTTATACTTTATTTAGAACTATTTCCAGTTTTTAACCATTCACCCACACTGTTTTTTTACACAAACTTAAACTAAAGAGGAAACATCATTTTCAATCCACTGCAACACTTCTCTCACGAAGAAAACTCATCCCTATGTTCGAATTTAGACCACTATAGCATCGCATAGCCTCATACGACAAAGAGGGATTTGTGGATATAAATTTTGTTGATTCTGGATACACCTACTTTCAGACAAATGATCAAATGGCGCTGCTAATGAAATTTGCGTCTTAGTGAGAAAGAGAAGCTATGAACTTGTGATCCACATCACAAGTATCGTGAATTCTCATTTTTTATTTTACCATTTTTCCCCATTTACGCCTTCACTGGCAGAGGAATTCGAATTTTGTACTGTTTAAGGTGATTTTTCCTTGTTTTCATTTTAACTAACATCAACCTTTATGGCAGCCTTGTTTTTGTCGGTTCGTTGCTTGTCAGGTGTGTTCATAGCACTATGCAAAGGGTCGTAAAACAATGCGCCATTGGAAAGGCTTAGTGCTCCATTTGAACAAGGGTGTGGAAATCGGGCCTCGCACAAAGAACCAGATGGAGCCCCACTAAGAGCAAAGCAGAGCTACTGTGAGGCCTGGGGTGGGGCCCTATGCCTACAAGTCATCGAGGGGATAACATACACCCCCACAGCTTGAGCACCTCATACATTATACCCCCTGCTGAGGATGTGGCAGTGAGGCCTTATCTGGTGCCCCTGCTCCCAACTTTTCATGGTATGGAAAATGAAAATCCATACACACACATCCGGGATTTTGAGGAAGTTTGCACAACTTTCAAAGAGGGTGCAACCGATATGAAGTTGCTGAAGTTGAAAGCTTTCCCTTTGACCCTCAAAGACAAAGCCAAAATTTGGCTTAATTCACTATGCCATGACCATCAGAATCAAGCAGAGCTAAAAAGGTAATTTTAAAATAGTTCTTCGCCCACAAGACCAACAATTTGAAAGGCAAATTCACACCTTGCGTACCATGATAATAATGAGAAATTTTATCAAGGCTGAAAGGTATACGGAGACCATCGCGTCATTCTCACCATGGCTTTGATACTTGGATGTTGGTGAATCACTTCTACGATGGAATGTCCCCTGCCATGAAACAAATCTTGGAGACCATGTGTGGAGGGGACTTCCTCAGCATGAATCCTGATGAAGCCATGGATTTCCTCAACTATGTGGCTGAAACCTCAAAGGGATAGGATGATCCGAACCTAAGGGAGGTAGAGAGAATGAAGCAGACAACAAATCAAAGGGGAGGCATATATTCACTGTCAGAGGTCGTGGAACTAAAGGCTAAGTTTTCCACCCTGACCAGAAGAATGGAAGAACTTGAAATAAGAAATCAGCAGGAGGTACGGGCAGTGACTGATTTTCCTGTGCCCCTCCAACCATGCTTCACTTGCCAATCCACTGGTCACCAAGGAAAGAATTGTCCAATTTCTCCCTTAGTAAGGGATTTGATGGTTGAAAATGCAAATGTTATGGGCCAAAATAGGCTACCAACTGATGCCCAAGATGGCAACACTCTACAATCCCAACTGAAGAACCACCCCAACCTCCCGGAAGCCTAAACCTCCCAAGATATGTTCTTAAGTGCTCAACAGCCAGCAATGACGGGTCCACCTCTCAACAAAAGAGTGTACCCACCAACCTCATCACCCGTTGGAGCAAGCCATCATGAATTGAGCAAGGTGGTGGGGAATTTTGTAGAGGAGCGTAAAGCTACACGCTCAATCGAACTACAAAGAATAGAAAATGTAGAAAGCTCCGTGAACAAAAGAATTGATGGGCTCCATAATAGCCTTAACAAAAAAATTGATACCCTGCAGTCATCCATCACAAGTCTGACCAATCAGCAGCAGGTGAAGGAGCAAGGGAGATTCCCTTCCCAAACACTGCCCAATCCTAGGGGAGTGCATGAATTAAGCTATACGAGTGAGCCTACATCAAAAATGGATGAAGTTAAGGCCATTATCACCTTAGTGAGTGGTAAGGAAATTGAGCAGCCAGTGCCCAAACCTACTAGAGAGACTAGAGAAGAAGAGGAAGTAGAGCTAGAACACATATTCATTAAAGAAGATTTGATGAAAAAAAGCATGCCTCCTCCATTTCCCTAAGTACTGAGAGGCAAAAAGAAGGCCTCCAAGCAAGAAGGCATCCTGGAAGTGCTAAGGCAGGTAAAGGTGAACATCCCACTACTTGACATGATCAAACAGGTTCCAACCTATGCTAAATTTCAGCTGACCCGCGGCAATGGGGGCCAAGAAAGGGTTGGGCAATGACAAGAAGGCCTTCTCGACCGAGCAAAGTCGCCTCCACATCTAGTGCAAACCTTGGTGAAATACAAAGATCCAGGATCCCCTACCGATCTCGCCAACATTGAGGGATCTCGCATATATAAGGTAATCATTGACTGGGAGCCGTTGTCAACCTACTACCATACTCAGTGTACAAGCAGTTAGGTTTGGGAGAGGTGAAGCCTACCAACATCAGCTGATCGATTAGTGAAAATCCCAAAGGGAATAGTGGAGGATGTTTTGGTGAAGGTGAATAAGTTTTATTATCCGGAAGATTTCGTGGTTCTTGATATGGAGCCTGTAGCAGAGGGCATTCACCAAGTGCCCATCATACTTGGGAGGCCATTCTTGGCCACATCTAATGCCATAATCAACTGTCGTAATGGAGTCATGCAACTCTCCTTTGGCAATATGACCCTGGAGCTCAACATTTTTCACCTGAGCAACAAGCATCAGTCAGTAGAGGATGAGGAGCAGAATTCAAATGAAGTATGTGTGAGTGATATAAGTGTGGGAAAACACAGTGCACAAGAACTACAGGAAGAACTGATGAAGAACAATGAAGCAATTAATGAAGAATTAACTACACCCGGCCACTCCTCCCCGAGAACAAAGGATCCCACCACCACCACCGTAGAGAGCAGTAATGTTTACCACAAAGGAGCGTGTCGATTCAACTGCAACACACCTCACTGCAAGCATGGAGGAGCTTCTCCTCCTGGACCCCCCATGAAACCCTCAGGCTACACATTTGGGAGTGGCTTCTGCAATATCTCAGAAGTCACTAATTTAATTGCTTAGTTTTGTTAATGATCTTGTTGTGACTGCCAGTTTCATTTGTTTTTCTTTTCAGGTTGGCAAATAAGTAAAGACGCCTTACTCCACCGGCAGCACCTTAGCCTGTCCAGGCTGAGGATGATTCTTCATCAGCCACCAACTGAGGAGGTACCACTTCCTCCACTAACTTTCCACCTACACCCCATTGCGCATAATGGCATACTGGGTCTGGGGGAGAGTTGGAAGTGATGTTCTATATCGCTATTTCCCAAGCTTCGTTATACCACCTGCTCACCAAAGCCCATTTTGTATGTTAATGGCTTGTTGTGTACTTCATTTTTAAAAAGCTGAAAATTTTGTGAAATACACTGTTATATATTTCATACAGCTCTATGTTTCTACACTTTTGCAACCAATTTTTTGCCCCCATTTTTTTTGTATGGTTTGCCTCTCCTGTGAGTTGAAAAACTGAAATACTGCAAATACCTTCAATGCTAAACTAGTTCCATGCATGATTGAGTTGTTAGTCGGTTGAAGACCCTGGTATTCAGCCTCAGGTCTCCACCATTAGCTAACCAAACACACAGTGCACTTCAGTTTTCTTCATTAGGCTCAGAAGCTGCATATCCCCCCTTTACTTTGCAAGACCGGTCTTAGCTTCGTTGACTATCTTTAATAGGTTAAGGACCCCATGAAAAGAAGGCCAATGTGTCTTCCAAAAGAAAAAAAAAGAAAAGAAAAGAAAAGAAAAAGAAAAAGAAAAAGAAAAAGAAAAGATAATAGAAAAAGCCGCACTATTACTCAAACCCGAGCGTATCCAATGAGAGGGGTTCACGGCGAAGCCTCTAAAGCCTCAGCCCTAAACCAATTGGTTGGGAGCCACCGACTTAGTGCTCGCTACATGGGTGGATGGGTGAAGTTTAACGAGTTGTAGGTGCTGGATTCTCGAAATCATTCGAAGTTCGGGGTGAAACCTGTAGAGTTAGTGGTCGAAAGATCCTTTTGACTTGATGCTCCTAAACCCAATGGCCGAGTCATTGATAATCCTCGTTACACGGACTTTCGTGGAAGTCGAGTTCTCGCATTGCATCCTACAATACAATAGAAGTGTGAAGCCAAGAGTGGAATCGATCTATTTAGGTTGGTCAACACCCAAGGTATCGCGTGAGCTCGTCATGCAGGGGGTGGAAAGTAGCTTAGCGCTATCGGGTAAAAACTCGATCACCTAAACACTTAGATTTCGTAGTTCAGGTTGATTTCGAATGGACATCGCAGGAAACTTGTTCCCGTATGGTACTTATTCTGCTGGTTTTGCGTGTATCCCAATTTTTCATACTCGAGGGTGTGGCATTACTTATACACACTTTTTCGAACAAACAAGACTTCGTATACACATAAAATTGCATGATCTTCCTTCTTTTTATCATCAAGTAAGGGACTAGCAATGTGTCGGTTTGGGAGAGTGGATTAGGCACCAAAATAGTGGTATTGAGCCCCGTTTATTGCAAGCTTCAAGCACTTTTTGTGTACTAATCTACTTAAATAACCCAATTGATACATTAAGGTCCCGGCTTTGCTACTAATCATATTTTATGGCTATTTTTGTAAGTTTTGTAGCCCAAATAAGTCATTTTCTTTGAGCCGATTCAAACAGACAAACCTGAGCCAGAACTCAAAGATGCATGATCATTTCAAAAGAGATTTAGGGCAAAAATGCAGAAGATAAGGAAGAATTTGTGGAATTTGGCAGTGTTGCAGGTTTGAGAATTTTCGCAGGGTCACAGATTTCACAACACCAAGCCCCCCGCACTCGTGTTATTGGATCATTTGACCTGCAGGGTTTCTTTGCATAAATCTACCCTGATGTAATTTTGGTCCCTTTATACATTTTTATTTCCTCTTGGTACCGCATCTATATAAGCTCACTGAATCTTGTAACATCAATCAACCAGTCCATCAATCACCAACAAATTGGCGCCAAATTTCCTCTCCTCCCGCTGTGTGACTTTCTCTCCTTTTTCCTTCACTTTCTTGCACTTTCTCACAAGCCAAACACCCCTTGATGATGACAAATCAAGGGATGCTTGGCTAAACCCCCCTCATCCTTGAAGAGAAGGGCCATTGGGTACCATTTTTAAGGTAAGCTGGTTGTTCTCTTGCTTTTCCTGTACGCATTTATAAGTATTTGAGTTCCTGCTTCTCACCTTAGGTTAAAATCTCCTAGGCATGCCCTCACTAACGTGTATTTGGCAAGATTTTTGGGTTCAGAGGATGCTTAGTACTAGATCCACTGATATCCAGTTAGTTGTCTCCTATTAGTTACTGTAGGGTAGTTCTGGGCGAGATGTGTTCACCGTCGTGGACATTTATGTTCATTAAATGCCATGTTTTAAGAAGGAACATTTTAGGGTTTAGGTTTTAGAGCCAAATGAAGATCCGGTTCGGGAAATGACTATAGGTCATCCTCCCCAACGCGAGGAAAAAGACCCGAAGACATGTTGGATATATTAGAACTCTAACCCAGTGGCCCGAGACTTCAAGGAGTTCTTTTTCTAATTTTATTTCAATTTATTTTTAGTTTTCAACCATTCACCCAATAATCGCTTTTTTACACAACCTAAATCCAAAGAGGAAACACCATTTTCAATCCATCAGAACTCTTCTCTCAATAAGAAAACCTTATCCTCGTGTTCGACCCTAGACCACTATACTGCAGTAGCTATGTTACACGGTAGTAGGAACCCTAGGATACAAATTTTGCTGATTCCGGTACACCTACTTTGCATCTGAATCAATAAATGCTTCATCTATCCTTCGAGACTCGATCCTCTGGTTCGCTCATCCCAAGCTTTAGATGTTTCTGCTGTATTTAGTTTAGAAGTCCATGGATTCTTCCTGATTCTTGGTTTCATAAGTCCCTCCACACTTAGTCTCTAATAATTGTTTCATCATAGGGACATTCCTCATAAAAAATGATTGACGTTAACTACATGTGTCAAAGCCATGGTGAGGACAGGCATTGATGGTTTCCAAGTACCTTTCCCAGAACTGGTAGAATTTCTCATTTTCATGGGCTACAAAGGTG
The DNA here is from genome assembly GCA_016808115.1 of Tetrastigma voinierianum. NCBI lineage: Eukaryota > Viridiplantae > Streptophyta > Magnoliopsida > Vitales > Vitaceae > Tetrastigma > Tetrastigma voinierianum. The sequence goes on along the minus strand of JAEQBH010003347.1, from coordinate 2,021,471 downwards.
TAAATCTGCCTTTTCAGACTGTTGGTTCTATGTGTGGAGAAAATTTTCTTCAAGAACTCAGCCTGCATTTTTGTCCAATTCCGAATGGTCCTCGGCCTTAAAGTGTTGAGCCAAATCTTGCCTATCCCAGAGAAAAAAAAAATGAGGAAAACCAGCCTCATCGATCCATATTGGTAGAAGCATCCTCTTGAAGGTGCAAGTACTTCTCAAATTCTCTTTGACAAGAGTAGGGTTCTCACTCTCCATACCATGGAAAGTGGGGAGTAGAGGCACAATGTAAGGTCAGACAATCATGTCCTCTGGTGGGGGCACAATACATGAGGGTGCATTCACCCTTGGGGGATGTATGTGGTCTTTGATGGACTTATATGCATTAGGATTCCTCTATACCCCCGGTTGGCTCTGCTGCTTCTCAGGTGGAGGCTCCATCTAATCACTGTTCAAGTCACTTCCACAACTCTTGTTCCCCGTGGGGCATTGATTCTTTCTAATCTCGTCGCCGTGTTCTATCCCGGTGCATGTAAACTCCTATGAAAACAGCACAAAACACAACGCAAGAAACGAAAACCAGGCTACCAAAAAGGTTACTGTTAGCTAAGATAATAAAAAAAAAGAAATTGTGTATGGACAGTATAAAATTGAATCAACCTAACAGTGAACTGCTATGAGAAATAAAAGTAAAGACAAAAAGGATTAAAAGTTCACCAATACTTGTGATATGGATCCCAAGTTCAACAACTCATCACTTGCACTAAGGCACCATCCCCAGCAACGACACCATTTGATTCGTGTGCCTGTAGGGTATGCCGGAATCAACAAAATTTATAGACGTAAACCTTCTACTGTCGTAGCATAGCTACTGCAGTATAATGGCTCTAGGGTCTAACATAGGGATGGGTTTTCTTCGCACAAATGATTAACACTGCCTTAATGGTGAATTCACCTGGGATTTTAGTAGTGGTTTTGTAAAACAATGGGGTTTTGATGGTGGAAACCTAAAACAAGGTGAAGAAAAATATAAAAAGAACTCCTTAAAGCATCGGGCCACTAGGTTTGAAATCCTAAGGTAATCGAGGGTCCTGTGTCCCTTCCTCATTGAAGGACGACTCTATAGTCATTTCCTGAACCGGATCTTCATTTGACACTAAAAACTGAACCGTAATAATTTTCCTTTTGAGATATAGCATTTATTGGACATAAATGCTCCCAAGCAGTTAAAATTCATCTCCTTGATCTACCTTATAGTTACAAATAAATTGAAACTAATGAATCTCAGTGGATCTAGCAATAAGCATCCACTCTAACCTAAAAGATTGTTATACTGCATTAATCAAGGCAATATCCAAGGGATTTAAAACCTAGATTGAGAAATAAACATAAATGGCAATGAATGCCGCTAAAAACATGAGAACCAACAATACTTTATTCAAAGCCTAGTAGCCCTCCTCTTCAAGGATAAAGGGGGTTTAGCCAACCATCCTCCGAGTCATTATCCCAGGGGTGTTCGCGTGCGAAAATGAGAGAAATAGGGAGAAAAATGAGAGAAAAGGAAAGAAGCGGGAAAACTCCTGCCCAGTCTCTGTATTTATGATGCAGAATGAAAAAGTTCTCTTTCATTAAGTACAAATGGGCTTATATAGCCCCCAAGAAAAGCAAAATTACCAAAATACATGGAATACCACTATTACATGAAGGGTATTTTAGGAAAAATCACAAAAAGAGGGTCAGAACCTAATAACTAGGTCAAAATCAGAAAGTCATATAAAATTCTGCAACCTACGAAATTTGAGGTTGCTAAATTTTTCGTAACTCAAATTCTTTGCAGTTGCCCATTTTCTCCTATTTTCTCGCTCTATTTTTCCTCCGTTTCGATCCGCAATACCGAGCTTAACTCATTCTTCGTGCTTGAGTCGATCAATAATTTTGGCGAAGCCATTGGCAAAACTACAAATAATAGCCACAAATGCGATCAATAGCATAGCCTGACCTTAATGTGCAACCGGGTTAATTGCTGATTAGTACACAAAAAGTGCTCAAAACTCCAATAACTGTATTAAAATAAGACTATCTTCCGGGCACTAATCAATCCTTGAGTAGTTGGGGTACTTAGGTAATTATGCGAAGAAAGACCATTCCCCGTGGTTTGATATCTGAACTCTTTAGATCTACAATATTACTTATGGGCCCATATACTTGCAGATTATTTTGCACAACAGAAAAAGTGCCTAACAAATTTTTTGCACTGTTGTCGAGGAATTACAATATCTTGAATGACTAATTTTTTAAGGAGAAAGGGTTTTCACTACTTTAGGCATTTTTTTGTTTATTTTCGAGGAGATTGATTTGTGAGATTTGAAAGTTCAGCGGAAGAGGAAGAAACAACTTTCTCCAAATTAGGAGGATCAAATCCACCATTGAAGGGGGAATTGAAGAACAAAGCTTTAAAAAAAAACATCGTTTGTTTTCTTTATCTTTTATTTCTTTCTACTATGAACTTGTTGGATACTTTATTTGGTGTAGCTAATGGTTTGATGTTGATCTAAACTCTATAACCTAGGGTTGATTTGTGGACTATTATGTACTTATTTCTAGATCTTTTTAATATTTAAAATACATCTTTGTTGAAATTGTTGTTGTTAGTATGTTCTTCTTGTCTATGTTGAATGTGCCATATATTGAGGTAGAATATAGGGCTATTCAACTTAATGTGAAAACATTAGTTGAATGCCTTCTCACTACTGTCATATTATGGTTTTTGTAAAGGACCAAAAGGTCACTAATTATCATATAGTCTTAGGTTCTTTATTGGACCAACCTAAAGGTGTTCGATAAATTGACTAAGAGGGTTTGTCTTGTATCACTGCTTTTAATTCCTTTTCAATAAGTGACAAGGCTCAAAAAGTGTTATTTTCGATCCCTATTTTAATAGGTTTTGAGCACTTTTTGTGTACTAATTGTTATAATTAACCCAATTGACATGTTCGGGTCCCTATTGCACTAATGATTGCATTCCGAGGCTGTTTTTGTAGTTTTTGCAGGAATTGGAAGCCAAATTATCATGTCAATCCAATCATAACAAAGTCGGGTTGATTTCCATCAATTTCATATGGTCTTCTATCAATTTCAGCAAGCCGGGAATGAAGAATTTCAAAGCATGAAGAAATGGAATAGTGCAGTGGGAATAGTAGCAGCAGGAGCCAATGGAACAATAGCCGCAAGATGGGGAACAAGCAATTTTCAAGAGGTACAGCGAAATTCGCGAATCCCGAAGAAAATTTTCGCTTATAACAGATGCGCTATGGATAATGAAATTCACTATCATAATGAAGTTGAGTCAGTGCATAGTTTAAAATTCAAATTTTCGCTATGCCTGTAATTTTCGCTATGATAGCGTATGATAGCGAAATTCACTATGCATAGCGAAATTATCATTCTCCGATTTTGATCCAAACTAGACTCGCTTTTGTGTAATTCTGCATTTTGCCTTCAATGTAATCAATATATTATTTTGGTTATTTTGGTATTTCACACATCTTGTAAGGCTATATAAGCCACTTTATGGACAAGTCAGAATCCTAACTTTTCAATCTTTCAGTCCACGCAACTTTTCTCTTTAGGTTTACGCTTTTTCTCTTCTCTCCTCTTTCTTATTTTTCTCTGGCTTACCAAACAAACACTGAGGATGACAACTCAGAGGATGCTTGGCTAGACCTCTTCCTCCCTGAAGAGGAGGGCCACTGGTGAATGTTTGAAGGTAAAAACACTGTCCTCATGTTTTTCATGCAAGCATTTATTCCCTTTTTCTGTTTATGTATCTCACGTTTTAGGTTTGAATCACTGATGTACCCCGAAAGTGGCCGCATTTCAAGTAAGTTTCAAGGTTCAAGGATGCTTTCATCGCTAGATCCACGATGCCCAATTAGTTGTCATTTATGAAGCTCCCGCAGTTGGGACAAGTGATAGTTTTAATCGCTTTGAAACATTAAGGTACAAATGCTATACATTAGAAGAAATAGCCACTTTAGGCTTAGGCTTTAATGCCAAATGAAGAGCCGGTTCGAAATGACTATATGTCATCCCCAACGCGAGGAAAAAACCCGAGGACATGTCAATGCCTCCAGGAACCCAAAACCAATGGCTCCGAGACTTCAAGGAGTTCTATTTTACATTTTAACTTGTTTTATTTTCAGCTTAAAACCATCAACTCCCCGTTTACCAAAGCCTTAAAATCCAAAACCAAATTCACCATTTTTACTTCACTCTAAATCATTTGTAACGAAGAAAACCTATCCCCAGAAACAATCTCGACCGCTTATGCTACAAAAGAGTTTGACTACTAAGTAGCAGGGAGGAAAATAGGTAAGCTAAATTTTGTTGATTCTCGATCACTCCCACCGCGGGCACGAATCAAATGGCGCCGCCGATGGTGCCTAAGCATTTGACGAAGCCGTGGAACACTTGTGATCCTCATCACAAGTTTCGTGAATTTCCTTTTATCATTTGGCTACCATTTTTAGTTTTATTTCACCGTTTAAAAAAAAAGTTGTCGCAGATCTGTTGGGTTGCCCCGCTTGTCAGTAGGAATCCATTTTTTGATCAAAAATTCTCAAGGCGCGCTTCAAGATGTGATTCTGTGGGAAAATTGACTGTGATCAAATGGAACACCTAGAGGGAGAACAATACGGTCAATACACCATGGAGGGTAACCCTAGAACATATATGTCCATGAGGGATTACATAAACCAGTCATGGCAAAGTCAGCAACCTGTGGAGAGGAACCCAAGTGAATATAGGTCCATGAGGGACTATAGAAACCAATGGATGAATTCACCATATGGTAGTGCTTACAACCATAATCGGGGAATCACACCAATTCCTCATGGGGAACCAAGACTCTCCACAATATGCTCCTCTTGAACCTCCATTTATGCTTCGACCCTCAATATTCTCGTGCCACCACAAATAATCCTCCATCTAACAAGCCATTTTCGACCTTACCCGGATAAGGATGACTTTGCGGGTAGAGAATAAGGAGATTAATGCCCATTCGAATCATAGAATTGTCAATGTGGAAGACAATTTGAACAAGAAATAGATGGGCTGAAAAATGACTTTGAGAATAAATGGGACAACCTCATAAGACTCCACAAAACCTCATCAATCGAAGAACAATGTCCACTGCAGGAGGAGTGCCAAAGTGACACCACGCGGAGGGCAAAGACAACAACAAATTACATCGTGGCCCATAAAGGATTTTATTGAAATGTCTGAAGGTTGTCTCAATCCTCGACACGCGGTGTCATGTTTTCCAAGAGAGAAGAAAGAAGAAATCCTTCCTTTATAACCGAGGAGGGCAAAGAAAACAAAAGCAAAAGGGAAGAGCCTAAAAAGATCGTCCTTCAACCAATTCCTGCTGCATCAACCCCACCGCCACGCCTGCTCTACCAAAACAAAACCACCGCAAGAGCTCCCGCTGACAAAGTGTACACACGCCCACACCGCAAAGAAACCCAAAACCAAGAAAGACTGCCCCAAACCCATGCCACCCATCACCGCCAGGCAAATATCGTGAAGTTAATGGCCACTGGTAGAGCCTTTGCCACTACAACGAAGACACAAGCAGCCTACATTGCATGACACAATGGTTGGTTCGGGTGCGGGTTCGATTTGAGCACTGAACCTCTAAGAATTTAGCTCCGCTAGTTCCAAAGAGCCCTCCAAATGCCTAAGGAAGGGTCTGGGGTATACGCCCCACTCCTGCTCTTAATTTCTTTTTCTTCTTTTATTTCATTTTATCGTATTTTATTTTGATTTTTTAATTTCTCTTCTTAGATTTTGCCTAATTTTTAAGTTAATCTTCGTTCTAGCTTATTTTTCACTTTTCTGCAATTTTTCTTAATTTTTCTTATATTAATTTTTGCAGTTTAAGTGCAATTTCAAGCCGATTGGAAGAAATTGCAAGCAAAAAGGACATAATGAAAACAAGAAAGGTGGGGAATTTCAGTAAATTATTGCGAAAATTTTCAATGGTAGCGAAATTGTACTTATTTATAGCGAAAATTTCGCTATGGTAGCGAAATTGCGCATTTTGATTGCCCACTAGCGTACAAAAAAAGCAACAAAGGAGGTAAGTAAAAAAACTCGTTTTTTTTATATATATTAAAAATTCCTTAAAAGTTTTTATTTTTTTTTATTTTAAAAAAAAAAAAAAAGAAATCAATCATTGGTAGCGTAATTTTGCTATAGCAAATTCTCGCTTATATCGTTATAAATTTTCGCTATTGTTGCGAAAATCCCCACTGTTTTGCATTCCGATTTTGTTTCGCTCATAGCTTTTTCATCCGAACTCCGTTTTAGGCGTTCTTGGTTCCGTTGGAAATCTCATAGAGTGTAGAATCAAAATATGGCCAGAAAGAACACTTTTGAAATTTTATGAATGTGTACTCAAAATGCTCCAACTGGTCACTTTTTCCTCTCTTTCTTCTCCTAACTTGTTTGTTCAAGCCCAAAATGTGAGTGAATAAGTGTGTGTCAATGGAAAGCTTCGCAAAATTCTCATCCAACAACGATCACATCTCATCAGGAGGTAACACTTTCTTCCCTAACTTTCCAATCGGCTTCCCATTTCTGACACCGAGATGTTTGGGTCGGGGGAGAGTTAGCGAAGGAAGTGGCTTTTGCATTTATGTTTTGCTACTATTTTTGAGTAAGCCCATTTTGTGATGTCCAAGGGTTTGCCGGGTTCCCTTTCTATAAAGCCGTTATACTATACAACTTACTTTTTCAAAATTCAGAATTCCATTTGCAACCAAATTTTTGTGGTATTGCCTAACTCAAGAAGTTGGAAAATTGAAACTTTGTCCACCCTATTGATGTTAGATTGTTCCATGCTTGGTTGAAAGTGAATGATTAGTTGAATTCTTATTGATTTCGACCTTTTCTTCACCTTTAGCCACACCGAGTACACAGTTTCAAACATAGGCTGAAAACTGCAAGAACCTCCTTTTACTTTGCAATAACTCATCCTAGTGTTGTTGACTACCTTTAATAGGTTAAGGAACCCAGAGAAGGCCAATGCACTTTGAAAAAAAGAATAAAAATCTCTGCAACGCTTGCTTTGAAACCCGAGCACGGTCCGAGGGGTATATGGCAAAGCCTAAAGCCCGTGCCCTAAAACCTTAATTGTCGGGAGTCGACTTAGTGCTCGCTACATGGGTGGATGGAAGAAGTTTTACAAGTTGTAGGTGCTGGAGGCTCAAATCATTCAAGTCCTGTGGTGAAATCAAGAGCCACAGGTATCAAAAGATCCTCACACCTCTGTGCCCTAAGCCCACCTGTCGGGAGTCATCGGTAGATCCCCCTCTGCTACATGGACTTCGTGAGGTCGAGCCTCAAGATTGCACCCTACAACACCCGCCAAAGAATTGTGGAATAAGAGAAGGGTCCTGATCTATTTAGGTCAAGCAGCATACTAGGTCAGGCAAGAGGCTAGGTTGGGGGAGAGTGCAGTTTAGCAGTTTATTGTTGAGAACTGATCAAACAAACACTTAGATTTTGGTGGAAGTTTCTGGTTGATTCACTGAGATGGAGACTCTTTTGATACTCAATTTTGTATGGCATTCATCCTCTCATGATAGTTATCGATCACTCGCATTGATTATTCTTACTTAGGGTTAGGCATTACTCATTCACAACCTTTTTGAAATATAATTTTTGTGAACATTATTTTGTTATCATTTTGTATGCTCTCTCTTTATTTTCTTCTTGCATTGCTAAGGGACTAGCAATGTGTCGGTTGGGGGGTGTGATTAGTGCCCAAAAAGTGCTATTTTGATCCCTATTTTTAATAGGTTTTGAGCACTTTTTGTGTACTAATTGTTATAATTAACCCAATTGACATGTTCGGGTCCCTATTGCACTAATGATTGCATTCGAGGCTGTTTTGTAGCTTTACTATGGAATCGAAGCCAAAATTATCATGTCAATCCAATCATAACAAAGTTCGTTGATTTCCATCACTTATATGGTCTTCATCAATTTCAAGAAGTTTGTGAATGTGAAGAATTTCAAAGCATGAAGAAATGGAATAGTGCATGGGAATGGGTGAGTGCCAGGAGCCAATGGAACAAAGAGTCACATGATGGGAATGCTGACTCGCAGTGGAGATACGAAAAATTTCGCAATCCCAAAGAAAATTTTCTATGCCATATTTTCGTTATGATAGCGGTTTCAAGTATCATAGCTAAAGTTATCGCGCGTTTAAAATTCAAATTTTCGCTATGCCTGTAATTTTCGCTATGATAGCGAAATTTCGCTATGCATAGCGAAATTGGTTGCCCTCTGATTTTGATCCAAACGACCCCGTTTTGTGTAATTCCCATTTTGCCCTCAATGTAATCATATTATTTTGGTTATTTTGGTATTTCACACATCTTGTAAGGCTATATAGTTTTCACTTTATGGACAAGTCAGAACTCCTAACTTTTCAATCTTTCACCACTAGCCTTTTCTCTTTAGGGTTTGGCGCTTTCTCTTCTCTCCTCTTTCTCTTATTTTTCTGCTATCAAACACCTCTCTGGAGGATGACAACTCAGAGGATGCTTGGTTGTGAATTCTTCCTCCTTGGAAGAGGAGGGCCACCGTGAATGTTTCAGTTGCAAAACACTGACTCATGTTAATGCTAAAGCATTTATTCCTTTTTCGCTTCTCGTATCCCCCACGCTTTAGGCTCAATCACCGTGATGTACCCCTGAGCGGCCAGTACTTGGCAAGCTTTCAAGGTTCAGTGGATGCTTACTGTTAGATCCACTGATGCCCAATTAGTTGTCATTTATGAGCTCCTCGCAGTTAGATCCAAAGGATAGTTTTAATCGCTTTGAAACATTAAGGTACAAATGCTATACATTAGAAGAAATAATTTTAGGTTTAGGGTTTTAATGCCAAATGAAGAGTCGGATCGGAAATGACTATATATCATCATCCCCAACGCGAGAAAATGAACCCGAGGACATGTCAATGCCTTAGAACCCTAACCCAGTGGCCCGAGACTTCAAGGAGTTCGACATTTTACATTTTAACTTGTTTTTATTGGGCTTTAAACCATCAACTCCCTGTTTTTACCAAAAGCCTTAAAACTAAACCAAATTCACCATTTTTTACTTCACCGAAAATCATTCAGACGAATAAAAAAAAAAAAAAAAAAAAAAAAAAAACCCATCCCTGTGTTTGACCCTAGACCGCTATGCTGCAGTAGCTTGACTACGGCAGTAGGAGGAAAATAGGAAACAAATTTTGTTGATTCCGGATCACCCTACCGTGGCACGAATCAACAAGCACCTAACATATACTAAAGGAATTGAGTAGGAAAGTGTAACCAAGAATAAAAAGTTGAGATTACATAATTTACAGCCCTCGACTGACATTTTAAGTGATGGTATTTCAAGTTGAGCATTAAGTTTTATTAATTGCATAATAGGAATCATATAAGCCCTAGTGCTTTTCCTTCTTGTTTGAATTCATATTTTAGCCTAGTTCTTGTATTTCTTATTTTCTTTTCTTGTCCCTTAGGTTAGTTTAGTTTAATTTCCCATATCATCTTGTTTTCCTTAGCTTAAATAGTAAAACTTGAGTAGTCGAAAGCACACTACAAAGCAAGACCATTCCGGTGGTTTGATATTCGGATTCTTAAGTCCACAATATTACTTGTGGGTCAGAGACCATTGCGGATTATTTTTCACAATGTAAAAGTGCCAAACATGTTTCGTATTGTTGCCTAGGAATGACAATATCTTGGAATGACTAATATTTTAATGAAAAGGGTCTTACTACTTTAGGCATTTTTCGCTTATTTTCGAAGAGATCTCCATTTGGAGAGATTTGAAAGTTCAAGGAAGATGAAGAAACATATTTTCTTACAATAAGGGAGGATCAAATCTCTCTTTTCGAGGAGAAAAGTATTCAACAAGTGTTGGGATTTATGAGACCCATTGGACAGTCCGTATCAGTTTTACGGGCTGTTTGGGTTGTTAATTGTGTAAATTGTGCAATAAATCATGTTTTGGTACGTATGAGGCCGGGAATGGCTATGGAATTCGGGTTCAAAAAGTGGAATCGATGTTGGGTAGTGGTCGTGAACAGTAACCCGAGGGTTTCACTGTTCACGTGAATAGTGTTCATGAAATATTTTCGTGAGAAATTGTGTTTGAATAAGTAATTCAAATTAAATTGTTTCTGGTGGTTTAATTAGCCCACGTGAGCTAATTTTTGTGTAATGAATTGAACGGTGGAAATATGGATGGCTTGAGTTGGTTGATCAAAGAAATAGGTAGGTTAATACATGATTTTAATATGTTAACATAGTGTCACAATTATATAAAATATAATTGTGTTTGTAGGCCATTGGAAATGGAATTGTGATTAGTTCAAGTGAGCTTATTTGGGAGTTGCTTGATTGAAATTGCATGACATGTTTGTGTGATTTAATTTATGTAAATATATGCATGATGATATATTTTCATGTGTTGTATGAAAATGATAGAAATGGCATAATGCATTTCATATGCACCGGGGTAACCTAGGAATTAGGTGTGAGTGCATGACATGGATTTTCTGAAAAACGAACATGGTTGTGAAAGGAATTTCACATGATGAATTTCCGGAGAATGGGGTTGGTAGACGGTCCAGCATATCATTTCGGATGAGAACCATGACTGTTTCGGAAGGTTCTCCAACACATTCGCCTCGGAGGGTAGTCTCATATTTTTACCGACATTCGGTAGTGTATTTTCAATAACAACATGTTTTGTTTTGAAAATTATGTTTTTCTCATACATGGCTTAGGCAGGTGTGAGGGAGTCGGTGAGGACTCGACATGGGTTACTCACTAGACATCTGCTAGGACTGCCACTCACTGAATGTGTATTTACTTAGGAGCATTGCATATGCACTTAAAGGAGTAACCCACACAGGGTGATTCCACTACCGGGCGATAGCCTGACCCCGCGGCCGAGGATATTATTTCGTGCAATGTGGAGCGCACGAGGAGACGGCTCATCCTAGAGGCCAAGTTTGAGAAGAAAGCTGGGTTGTGGCTTTGGTGTTTTAGTTAGATACATGTATTAGAATGTTTTAAACTTTTAATATATGTTGTATATATACCCATTAATCCTCGAATCCATTCTATATAGTCGGGTATATATAGACGGGTATTGTGTATGGGCCCATGGTCGCTTGTACTCATGATATTGATGTTTGGGATAGGTTTGTATATGGGTAGAGCCCCCTGCATGTGCTGAGACTCTGCCTGATTTTCTTGAGAGATGCCTGGGTCACCCGACATTCACTTTAGTGTTTCGCGGGTCGACGATTAGTCAACTGACCCCTGCTCTGGGGTGTCATAAATTTGCACGAGCTTAGGTATACATCACCTAGGAGCTCCTGTTTGCATCCATCACCACTTGGTGTGGTTCACATGTTAAGTTAGGGTATGAGATTACCTAGGAAGGCACGGACAAAACTAGACCACCGCATGCATGTGTTTTAGGTGATCGTTTGGGCTGTGTTTATGTGATCGTGATTTGATGAATGGTCAGGTGAATGATATGCATAACATGAATTGTTATGAGTTGTATGAATTGGGTGCTTAGGTAAATAGCACTTAGTGTGTTGAAGTTTTAGAGTTTTGATGTGCAAACTGGAAAAAGCAGTAAATGAAATAAATTTGTTTATTTATTGATAAATGAAATAAAATTTTAATGAATTTTAAGATGGAACACTAGGGTTTAGTGTGAGAACAAGGTTGAGAAAATTTTTCGCTAATTGGTTCAGAAAATTCTGGACAGTAGCTCGAGGTTTACACAAGAACAGGTTGGGTTTGTGAAATTCTGGAAATTTATTCCAGTTTTTGCACAAGAAAAAGGAATAAAGTTGAACTCATGAAAATTTTGAGTTGTATGGATGCAGTATTCAAGCTACTGCATGTAGAAGTAGCAAGGAAGGCTACTGATGGAAATGAAAAAAATGAGGTGGAGAAATTTTGTGGTTAGGTTTTACAGTGTAAAACTGAAGAAGAGATAAAGAAAATAAATTTTTATAAATTTATTTGGGTGTTCTAGAAAATGAGAAAAAAAAAATGAGGTGAAGAAATAATTTTATAAGGTTTTACAAGTTGTAAAATTGAAGAAAATTGAATAACATAAATTTTTATAAATTTATTTGAGTATTCTGGAAAATGAAAGAAAAAAAAAATAGGTATATATATTTTTTTGTATTTTCTAGTGGCTGGAAGAAATGAAAAAAAAAATAATGAAAAAAAAAAAATAGTGTACTGTGTTTGGGCTATCGCCTAATGTATTGTGAAAAATATATATATATATATTATACTGCAACCTTGGGTTTGTATTGCAAGAGGAAGGCTGGCTGCATGAGAGAGTGTCACAATACAAAAAATTGTATTGTGACAGGAGCAGCAGGTGGGCTAGGGAAAATGTATTGCAAGAGAAGGTGTTTTTGTATTGCAATATAAGGTGTATTGCATGTTGACAAGGGATGTTGAGTGGCTGGAATTGTATTGCAATAGGGAGGTTAGTTGTTGAGCCATTATATTGCAATACAGGGATTGTATTTCAACTTGGGTGTATAGTGGCTGGGTTTGTATTGCAAGAGGAGGCTGTTGAGGATTGTATTGCAACTTAGGTGAATAGTAAACGATGAACAAAGAATTCCAAGGAATGCACCGTCACTTGGCCAATCAGGAACAAGAAATTTTCGAAAAAAACCTTTTTTTTTTTAAAATAAAATCAAATAAAATGGGACAAAATTTTGGAAAAATGAAATTTTCAAAAATAAAATTTTTGTTGATAAAAATGATCTGATAAATGGAATTATGTCTTGCATTGCTTAGGAATGCATGGACTTAGCATATGAAATGTTATCTGTGTATGAATAGTGTCTCAGAGCTATGTTTATGCCTTAGAGATACTGCATTGAATGTAACGTGCCATTTGACATGTGAAGATGGCTAGTCGAGGGCGAGACGAGGGCGTCCACTGGCACCGGTCGTGCACCACCGCACTTGACCAAGAAGCTTTACGAGGCAAAGAGGGTGGTATCAAGGGCACAAGCTATCGTGACAAAAAGTTAGTATAAATAGGTCGTGAGGTCCGAGTAACCTCCAGGGGTTTAGGGCGCATCATCCTCCAACATTCACAGGGGGAGAAGTCCCGATGGTGGCAGACCATTGATTCATGCAGATTGAGAAGGTGTTAGAGGCTATGGAGATTACCTCTGACGCTACCAGGATTAGACTAGCTGCGTTCCAGCTAGAGGGTGATGCCCAAGTTTGGTGGAAATGGGCAAGGACCCCAGGACCTGCAGGCGATGACATGGGCAAGAAAGAGCTGTTCATGGGTAAGTACTTTCCGGATATCGCGAGGCATGCGAAGGCTCAAGAGTTCCTATAAAGTTGAAGTAGGGGCGAAGATCAGATGGATTATGTATAGTTCACGTAGCTAGCCCGATTTGTCGATGATTACGTGGGCCACCGATACGGCCAAGGTTGGGATTCGAGAATGGGCTGAAGTTGTCCATTCGGGTTAGGATTGTAGGACTTCGCCTACAGGACATGGACTCCATGGTCAGACGACCCCCACCATAGAGAGATCAAGGATGCTCTGAAACACCTCTGACGCGGGTGTTGGTAGCAAGAGGGAGGATCAACTCTTCTTCTAGCGTCTCGGGAAAGAGATTGCATGACTTCGTCTGCACGAGTTTCAGAAACTGTGGCTAGGATCGCATCTAGTCAGCCGTGGCGCAGGATATGTTACTTCACGACACTTGGGCATGTGAGAGATGTGATTGCCCCCAGAGACGTGGGATCCCAGAGTTTAGGGACAACTATCCTAGTTAGCGCAGGGACAGAGAGGACAGCTTCATTCCTCCACACCCTAGTACGGGTCGAGGAACTAGTCAGCTTTCTGGTGCTATACAAGCACTTTCGACAAGACAGAGGCGTAGGGTCGAGTGTGGTCGAGGTCGTGTAATGTGACTCACAGGCCGGACTTCTGGGGTCAGTAGTATGCACGATATGTTATTTCTATCGACAAACTGGGGTATAAGGAGGCGAGATCGTCTCTAGAGGTGAGGTCTCATGGTACTACAGTTGAGCGTACAGAGTACCTTCGGATATAAAGGTACGCTTCACTCTTGCACTTGTTGACTAGAGTAGCGTTTAAATTGGATGCATCATATTCGTTCATTGTTGCATCTTGTGTGATGGATTTAGGCGTAGAGGTTAAGGCCTTTAGAGAAGCTAGGTATATATGTTCTTCCCTAGGATGTAGGGTGAGAGTTGACCTGATAGGTCAGAATTACAAGTTAGAGATCTCCGAGATTCTGCTCATGGTGGACCTTGGGAATGGGGTGTCACAGTATGGCATCATTGCGTTCATATGCACGGTAACATCTGGCCGAGCTGGGTGTGGGTGCAATTATGGTCATTCACCACTCTGGGTGATGGGTCGAAGTTTGTCTGGGACTACGTCCAATGAAGACTCATAGTTCGAATCAGGAAATGAAGAGTAATTAATGTGTGTTGGGCAAAGTAAGAAAGGGGCCGTTAATCCCCTAAGGTGAGAAGCCTGGAGTTAGGTGAAGGAGACCCGCGGTATCCGAAAGGTCCCGTGGGTGTAAAAGGTCCTGGGAGATATCCCGACTCATGTGGGTGTAAGAGACCCAAGGAGAGATCCCAAATTTCAGGCGTGGTAAGAGACCCGGAGGTATCCCGACTTCAGGGTAAGAGACCCGAGATCCCAAATTTCGTGGTGGGTGTAAGAGGACCCGTGGAGCCGGTCCCAAATTTCGTGGAGGGTGTAAGAGACTCACGGAGTTATCCGAAATTTCTGTGAGGGTGTAAGAGACCTGTGGAGTTATCCGAAATTTCTGTGTGGGGTGTAAGAGACCCGTGGAGATATCCAAAATTTCTGTGTGAATGTAAGAGGCTCGCAGAGTAGGCCGAGAAGTTTTGCTTTCTGTCCCGAGAGAGAAAACACACTGCTATGTTATCACGAAGACTTAGAGTCGAGTGATGTGAGCCTGGAGTGACTAGAGATGAAAAGACACGGTCATGGTTATCACGTAGACTTAGAGTTAGGTGATAGAAGCCTAGAGTGACTCGAGATTTGGATACCCTTTGGAAATTGCAATGGGTGTCGGTGAGCCGGTAAGAAAGCCTCTAGATATGGATCATTCACACACATGGACCAGCCGACATCCATCGGATCGGCGTGATCATGACTCGTGAGGTTGGGCCGCTACACACCAAGCAAAGGTTGTGTAGGATTACGTGTTGTATGGATTATACATAGGTGTTAGAGGACATGCTGCGAGCATACTTCCTTAATCATAAGAGTAACTGGGAGGAGCATTTGCCCTTAGTGAATTCCGCCACAACACAGTTATTGGGGCGAGTATACGATGGCACCATATGAGGCAATGTACCGGGAGGCCAGTAGATCAATCGTTATGTTGAACCGAGGTAAGAGAGAGCTCCATCACCGGGGTCCCGATTTGATTAGAGACACCTTGAGAAGGTGAACTCACGACAACGCCTTCCTCACTGCACTCAAAGTCAAAGCAAGAGCCATGCGTATATACGACGCCAACCCTAGAGTTCGAGGTCAGATCACGCCTCTTCTCAAGGTGATGCCTAAGAGAGGAGGATCAAAGTTCTAGTTTGTGGAAGCATCGTCGAGGTTTATTGGCCTTTCGAGATACTCGAGAGGGTAGGCAATCAGAAGGCACGGCTATTTTACCGCTCTAGCATGTCGGGTGTCCACGAGGTATTTAACACGCCCATGTCTCGAAGTATACCCAGATCCAAATTTCATGCGGTGGATCGGGATAGATTGAGATTGACACCGATGGGACCTTCGAGGAGGGACCGGGCAGTATTTTGATAATCGTGATCGTTTTGCGACGCAAGACTGTGAGGCTAGTGAGGGTTGCTATGGTGGCACTACGGAGTGGAGGAGTCATCGTGGGAGCGCGAGGACATGATGCGAGCCACCTATCCCTTCTTGTTTAGGGATGAAGGTACTTAGTTTAGTCGTTTAATATTTAAATGACGAGTTTACATGCATGGCGTAGTGCACATTGCATATGCATGTGAGTGATTATGATTGTCCAGAATTTCGGGACGAAATTCCTTTTAAGGAAGGGAGAATGTAAGACCCGAAAAAATTCTAATTTCTGGAAAAAGGGCAAAATCGTAATTTAGGTAAAAATCCAAAATTTTTCTAGATCTCGAATGACGAAACAGATTTCACTGTTGGAATCGTCTCGCGAAATCTAGCTAACAACGCCAAATTTGGTCGACTCGAGACAAATTTAATTTGCATGTTTTTCGAGGCATCAGCATCGGTGTCGAAAACGACATTTGATGACAAAGTCACATATAACATGTACTCATGTGACAAAATGTTGCATGAGTAGAGAAATGATGGGAACGGACGGCCACCGTGCCACGGTCAAAATCCAAAGCTCAGGGACATAGATGTCAGGGTTTTTGAATTGTAAATGAGGATAGACAAAAATATGAAAATTTTCGCTTGCTTGTCTCCTTCAAATTGGAGAAAAAACGTGCAATGGCTGGGGGAGAGCAGAAAGTGCAGAGCTTAGGTTTTTTTGTGATTTTCTTTGTGAGAGAGAGGCACCTTCTATTTAAGATCCTCGGAGATCGACCGCTCTGATTCCTTTCTCGGCCAAGAAGGAAAGCTGTTTTACGCGGCGAGGGCTTCGCGTGGGTACCGGTTTTGGGAGTTTTCGATAAACTCCGAGAGGTAGGGGTTTCATCCTACTCGGTTTTACACTTTGTTTAAGTGTTTTATGATGTTTCGGTTGGTTTGAGGCCTCGAATCTGTCAGCTTGATCTGCCCAAATCTGGAACCAAAGTGTTGGATTTACGAGACTTTACCGGGATACCGTATCGCTTTAATGGGCTGTTCGGGGTTGTTAATTGTGTACCAGCACAAATCATGTTTTGGCACGTATGAGTCCGGAATGGCTATGAATTCGGGTTCAAAAAGGGAACCGATGTTAGAGGGTCGGAACAAGAACCCGAGGGTTTCACTGTTCACGTGAATAGTGTTCATGAAATATTTTCGTGAGAAATTGTGTTTGAATAAGTAATTCAAATTGAATTGCTCATGTTTGTTAATTAGCCCACGTGAGCTAATTTTTGTGTAATGGATTGAATGGTGTGGAAATATGGATGGCTTGAGTTGGTTGATCAAAGAAATAGGTAGGTTAATACATGATTTTAATGTGTTAACATAATGTCACAATTATATAAAATATAATTGTGTTTGTAAGCCAGAAATGGAATCGCGAATAGTCTGGGTGAGCTAATTTGGGAGTTGCTTTGATTGAAATTGCATGACATAAGTGGTGTGATTTAATTTATGTAAATATATGCATGATGATATATCGGTACGTGTTGTATGAAAATGATAGAAATGACATAATGCATTTCCTCATATGCACTGCAACCTAGGAATTGTGTGTGAGTGCATGACATGGACGCCTGGAAATCAATATGGTTGGGCGAAAGGAATTTCAGGATGAATTTTCGGAGAGAATGGGGTTGGAGACGGTCCAACATCACTTTAATGAGGACCATGACTAAGCGTGAAGGTTCTCCAACACATTCGCCGGAGGGTAGTCCCATATTTTTACCGACATCTCGAGAAGGTATTTTCAATAACAACAGTTTTGTTTTGAAATGATGTTTTTCTATACATGGCTTAGGTGTGTGAGGGAGTCGGTGAGGACTCGAGACATGGGTTGGTCATTTAGACATATAAGTAGGATCACGAATTTGCTTGAATGTGTGTTTACTTAGGAGCATTGCATATGCATTTAGGTGGGGAGTAACCCATTTAGAGTGATTTCCACCACTGGCGATAGCTCACCCCTGGCCGAGGGATATTATTTCGTGCACAGGAGCGCACGAGGAGACGGCTCATCCTAGAGGCCAAGTTTGAGAAGAAAGCCTGCCAGGCTTTGGTGTTTTAGCTGGATGTTATGCATAGGAATGTTTTAAAACTTGTAATATATGTTGTATAAGAGTAATTCATTAACTCTTGAACCATTCTATATAGTTGGTATATAGAGACGGGTATCAGGTATTGTGCCCAAGTGGTCGCCAGACCATGATATTGATGTTTAGGACAGGTTTGTATATAGGTAAAGCTCCCCGTACAAAGGAGACTCTGCTCGATTTTCGTGAGAGATGTCGGGTCACCCGACATTCACGAAAAGCTCCGCTGCTGACGAGTAGTCAACGAACCCCGATTTTCGGTGTCACAAGAAGAAACTTTATCACGACATTTCAAAGTCAGGTTGGCATATTATGAGTGTATAAAGAAGTTTGTTACGACATTTCATAGCTTTGTCGCAACAAAGAACAAGGAAAATGTCAGCAAAACATTGTCGCGACATTTCAAAATATGTCGCGACAAAAGTTGAGAAGTATTCCTGAAGAAACATTGAAGATATTTGGCAACATAGAAATGATTGCCGTGACAAAACAAAGTGCATAAGAAAGAAAGAATGTCGTGATATTTAAACCTTTTATCGCGACAAAAGGTGGGAAGAGTTCAGTGCAAGACATCAAAAGTTTGTCGCTACAAACCCTCTAAAAATCAACAGTGTAAGGCAAGAGGAATGTCGCGACATTTAAAACCTATGTCGCGACAATTATGATATGGAGTTAGCTGAAATTTGTCGCAACATTCACTAACTCTGTCACGACAAACACTCAAAAGGAATGTTAGTCAAAAATGTCACAACAAGCTTACGACAAAGGCTAAAGACATAGGAGCTGCATATATGTCATAAACTTTGTCGTGACAAACACTTCAAAGGCAATTCTAGACAACAAAAGGAGCTATTGTCACGACACTGCCACAACAAAGCCTAAAAACAAAGACGAATGCTGAATGTCGTAACATTGCTACTATTGTCGCGACAATGAATCCAACTGGGCTTGCATTGGAATCCATAAAACCAAATTTTGAAAATCTCGGCCCAAAGATTTGCGTATATCATAATAAATATAAAGAGATAGGGCACCGAAATGGGGATCATCGAGAGAACATCGAGCATTCATCAGAGGAGGAACTAGGAGATAGCGTTGTACATATTTTTATTTTTTCTTTTCTTCTTTTAATTTTATTTCTATTTTTATTTCTTTGATTTTTCATATTAGTTAGAATTAGAGTAGTTGATCTGAGCTGTAATATTGAGTT
Source organism: Tetrastigma voinierianum (assembly GCA_016808115.1). Taxonomy (NCBI): domain Eukaryota; kingdom Viridiplantae; phylum Streptophyta; class Magnoliopsida; order Vitales; family Vitaceae; genus Tetrastigma; species Tetrastigma voinierianum. The sequence continues at coordinate 2,002,167 of JAEQBH010003347.1, read as the reverse complement.
GTGATTTTTGTATATTGAGTTCCATTTTCTATCTGAACTTGAAGAAAGTCTGGAAAAATTTATGGAAAACCTTTTTATTTAGTTTTGATTACAATTTCAATGAATTTGTTTGATCAACTAGTCATTATTACTTGTGATTTAGTTATGGAAGGCTAAGCTCCTTTTAGGATAGGATTTGGTGTTTTGATTTTCATTTTGTAGTGTTTTAATTGAAGCTGTGGGTTGAAGAGTGGATTGATCTAGTTGGTACTATTCTTGTAAGTATCTATTCTAAGTATCAGTAGAGTATACCCAGAAAAGAGTTGTATTTATGCTCTGATTTCCAAGACCCCTCTAAGTGACACAAAGAAGTGTGTTCATGAGAGTAAAGAGCAGTAGCCTTAGGGGTATGCTAGATTGATACTTTTAGAACTAATAAACTCTAAGTATTACTGTGATAAAGCACAGGTGATGTTCTAATCTTTGACTTCAAGGTTCCTTTCCAGGTGACAACAGAAGTGTGTTCTCGAGGCATAAGGACGAGCTGGTGGTTTGTTAGTTTAATACTTAGAGGTTTCATCCCAAGTTTGGTAGAATGTTCGTGCTTCTATAATATGGGAGTGATTATTTTGATCAAATTGCTGATGAGATACCAATTACTTTGAATGAGGCTTGTGTTACTTTGTCTATGGGGGCAAGTTGACTTCAGTCCTAAGAAATGGTTGATTAATACTGGTTTAGGGCAGGCAACCAATTCTTACAGAGGATCATTGTAAGCACCCTTTTCTGGTCCAACCCGATTGGTGGGTCCGAACCAGATTCGGAGGCGCTAGCCGAATTCATTTATCAAACATATTTCATTTAGACATTTAAAAGCCCTTTTTTTTCTCTTTTGTTTTCAAAAATTGTGGAAACATTTTCAATCGTTTTGGTAGGCCCATACAATTTACATTTAACCAAAATATATTTACAATGAAGGGATTCCATGCCTATTCAAAACAATATACAAAATCGTTTCAGAGTTTAACTCTTTTGATCACAAAACATTAATTGTTCAAAAATAGGATGGATGCATATGACGGAGAGCATTTTTATCTGGCTTTTCTTCATGACTCAAGGCTTCCTCGATCTTGAGTCCCAATCACGCTAATCACTTGATACCCGCGCATTGGTAAAAATCAATACGCCAAGCATTTTCATGCTTAGTGGTTCTATGGAAATTCTCTCTTCATTTCATTTTAAATCGAAACATGCAATATTTATAAAACAATGCTTTTGCACAATTGTCAATGACCAATGATTTATAAAATATTTATGACCAATGCTTTTGTACGTATCTATTTATATTTTTTTCAATAAATCAATTACAATTCATTGGTCATCTCAAACTATGCATTTTCATATGCACTAAATCATTTAAATCACAAATCGTGCACTTTTCAATCTCATTATCATTTTGCATTTTAGCCCTTATCGAATTTAACCTATGATTGAGGTACGTGATAACCGAATCACTGCACGGTCCTACTGGCTATAGATCGGTATATATATATATGTTGGGCATGGTGCCCTAAAAGCATGTAATTTGTACTTCTTCATGAAAGCAATTTTCTATATTTGATTCTTTATACATGTGTTGTATAATTTAGTAAATATCGTAGTAAATCCTGCTTATTAATGCAACTATAATCTTAGTATATAACAGTTATATATGAGATGATCAAGATTATAGATAATAAACTAAAATGTCCTTAGTAAATCAAAGTAGGGATCTTTGATCTATAATACTACTAGTACGGTCCACTGAACATTAAGATAGTAATTACTATATGGATGAAACAGTTAATTTGAGAAATTAATCCTATTTATTTTTTGTCCCTTAATTTGAATTAATTTTAATTCAATATTTAAATATGCCACTTGATCCAATGGTTGAGATCAATTCAAGGCATAGTATAAATAGAGGCAAAACCCTAGGCGTCGAGGGGTGATAAAAAATTAGAGAAAAAAAGAGAGAAAGAGTTTCACTTTTTTTTGCCTCCATCTAACCCTCTTGATCTCATGTGTTGAGAATATCAAGATTCCTAAAAACAAAACCTTGTTAATCAGACGCTCAAACGCACTCGTAGAAGAGGAAACGCTTGAAGATCGGGAAAACAGAAAAATAAAAGGGATCTTGAGTTTGCCAACCCTACTGTAGTAACTCCCTAATTTTGATTAAGGTAATTCTTCTTTATTGTTTGTTGATTAGTATACATGTACCATATGATCGTAAAAAGAGTTTTTATTAATTTTTAAAATTTACTGGACCAAAATCTTCCGTTGCAAACTTTGTTTTGAACTTTAAAAACCTTCAATTGGTATCAGAGCGATCTATACTATTAATGTCTATGTGGGCATTCTTACATTATTTGATAATCTTGTGGATGTATAATTGTTATATTTTGATGAATGTTTGAACGTTTGGAATTTTTAAAGGGTCTTTAATTGAATGTGTTTAAGCTAAGATTGTTGATTTTTTTTTCAGATCTTGTGTAAGCCATAATGGGGCATAATGACAAGACCCGACCCGGATACCCTCCCAGGGTTCTCCAGGTGGTCCCGCCTAGTGAAGTCCCACTGTACAATCCATAGGGAATACACAATGGAACCCCACCTAAAAAAGAAGTAAACGCATGCAGTACCACAAATACCAATTCATATAGAAAAAATCCACCTATTACTTAAATCCACGACCGACCTATCTTAATGTAGGTCATACATTAAACATACATACTAAGGACTCATATGAGTTCAATACTAATATCAGAGCATTCTAAGAGTATTTATGAATTTAGGGGGTACAAATAAAGATAAATGAGTCCAATAAACCAGACAGGTAGGTGAGATAAAGTACCGTACCGTAGTAGAAAGAGAGATGTCAACTGGCGCCGAGGTAATTCCACGAACTCGCCTCGGACTCAGGAACAAATTTAAAACAAACAATAAACGTGGAGGGGGTCAAATCTCGTAGCGGCATAATTTATAAGGAGAATAATGTTTTATTTTCGAACATTTTCTCAAGACCACGTCCACTTTGTAAGGTTCCCCGTTTATTAACATTTCACAAAACCCAACTTTACCCAAGTCCAACAATATGAAATTCATGCTCAAAATTTAACCGTCATGATTTTTAAGAAAATTATAGCCTGAATTGTTCACAACCTAAAAATTGAGCATAAAGTATGTATATAGTATCAAGTGTCGTAAAAATAATCATTAAAGTACCATAAACTATAAATATTGAAGTGGGTATACCTTAATCGTAAAACCAAATCCATCTGATCAAATGATATATTTATTAAATAATTAAACTATAATTTATATACCAATATAATACCCCAAAACATTTAAAACATATAAACCACTCCACCGAGTACGTACGTCACCATGCTCCCTCGCATCGTCTCCCGCCGGGCGTGGAGTGCCTGTATAAATAAACACCACTTAGGCTCCAATAACCGAACCAACAACATTGGGATGCCCAAGGCCTTAGAACTTTAGAACTATGAAACTATCTAAATTGGACTCCGACATGTCCAATTACACAGTGTGCCCTATAGACCCGGTACTCAAAATTGGGGCTTTTCACCCGGGAGCTAATTTTCTGAAATTGAACTGTCCAATAATTCATAAAAACATCTAATTTCACTAATCCATCTTCAATTTTTCCAAACTTGACTAATCGGGTACTCACTTCTGTCCAACCCCTGCGAATTAATCCCTAAATGGACCCAAAATGGAAAACTAACCAAACGACGTCCAAAATTACAAACCATATATCAACGGAGTTCAAGAGACCGTGAACACACGCACTTTACCTCGGGTCCAAAGGTTGTTGTGGTTGCCGAAAAACTCAATCCAACAATCGGCCAACTTTGTTTTTGTCGTATCTTTCAAACGGTGAGGAATCTGCAAAAAGGGACCACAGGAATGAGTTCAGAGGGTCCAAAAATTCGTGGAAGGAGGTGGGCGGATCTACCGAGTGGCCGGAAAATGTAGAAAAACGGACTCCACGGTGGGCGGTCGCCAACGCTACGGGCCGATCCAAAGGCCCGACGGGCGGCCGGGCCGAAAAATTTTACCGGGCGCGGGTCGTCTGGTAGTCGCCCTGCCTCGCCGGTGCGCACAAAGGGCGGTGGCCGAATCGCTCCCACGACTTAAACCTCGATCGCCTAAAATGGGTCAAAACGACCCGGGCCGCTGGGTTTCGGCTGAGGTTTTCTCCTCGAAGCCGCCCAAAATGAGTGTGTTGGGGCTAGGGTTCTATTTGGCACGCAAAACTATGTTTATATAGGGCCTAGGGTCGCTTTCAGGTAAAAACTGAAGACAGCTTTGGACACTATTAAAATGTTGTTGTTTGAACTCTCCAAGGTCATAACTTTTTATCCGTAAGTCGGATTTTGACGTTCAACCCGTCTATGAACTCCTATCGACGAGGCCTACGAAATGGTGTCTTAGTCAACCCAAAATTATTCATCCTGAAAGTCAACTTTGGTCCACATACTAAGTGCGTTGGTCAACCCGTCAACTGGGTCAAACTTGGTCAAATGTGTTAAAAACTTGTGTATCATTTGGTACAGGTCATTACAACCTACCCCCCTTAAAGAAAAAATTTCATCCACGAAATTCGTACCTGTCATGGAAGAGATGAGGGTACTGGCTCCGCATTTGGTCCTCCCGCTCCCAAGTCGCCTCCTCGACTAGGTGGTTTCTCCAAAGGACTTTCACTAAGGATATTGTCTTGTTGCGAAGCTCCTTCTCTTCCCTACCCAGAATCTGCACTGGTTGTTCCTCATAGGATAAGTCATCCCTCAAATTTCAACTGGGTGCCTCTAACACATGTGAGGGATCTGAGATATACTTGCGTAGCATGGAGATGTGGAAAACATTATGGACTCGAGAAAGCTCCTCCGGGCAAAGTTCAATATATGTTTCAACTTGACTCCATCCTCTCAACATCAAAAGGTCCGATGTAGCGAGGACTCTAGCCTTCCTCGTTTCCCAAAGTGCCGCACTCACGCCTTCCAAGGAGAGAGTTTAATACCCGATCCTCGACCTCAAACTCAAGATCTTTTTTACGCTTGTCCGCATAGCTTTTTCGCTCTATCTGAGTTGCTTTCTTAACCTCGCACGATAACATTAACCTTGTCCACGCTTGTACAATCTCAGACCTAGTAATTTTCGCCGCCCCATTTCAACATAAGGGAGTGCGACGTTGTTTCCCATACAATGCCTCATAAGGTGACATCTCAATGCTTGAGTGATAGCTGTTGTTATAAGTGAACTCTGCCAAAGAATTGTTATTATGTGCTCGTCGTGAGCGTAAAACATTATTTCGCTCTTGTTTAGGACGTGGATGGATTTCACTTATTATTAAGAATAATATTTTCTCTCCATCTATAATGCAGACATTTTTTTATGGGAATGCTCATTTATATAATGGTCTCTACATTCTAAACTTGGAACAACCAAAGCCCATCTATAACATCGATTGACAAAACCCTACCCGGATACCCTTCCAGGATTCCCCGGGTGGTCCCGCCTAGTGAAGTCCCACTGTACAATCCCTAGGTGATTAGTGCCCAAAAAGTGCTATTTTGAACCCTATTTACTATAGGTTTTGAGTGCTTTTTGTATACTAATCATTCTAATTAACCCGATTTACACATTAAGGTCCCTATTATTCTATCGACGTATTTTGTGGCAATTTTGCGCTTTCTTGCAAGCCATCTATGCCGAAATTGCTAAGTAGATCCAAGAATGTAAGAATTCGAGTCAAACTCAAGATTTAAATCGAGACCAGAAGGAAAGAAGAGCATAAAATGCAAGAAAAATGGAGCATTGCGAAATTGCATCCCACTGCCACTATTCTCCATCCTGCGCACTATTCTCGCCCGACCCTCGCGCTCATTTGAGCCGCTTTTGGTCTCTTTGTTTTTCTTCCTTTTCGGGCCTGATCAAGAATATTCGCTGGGAGGCTATTTTCAGAATATGGTAAAGGGGTTGGCTACAAAATCCCTAATCCAAGCACTGTTAAGAAAAACCAATAAAATTTTAGGGCAAAGCTTTCTACCTGCTTTTTCTCCGGGGCTTTTCCAAGGCTTCTCCTTTTTCGACTTCAAACACATCTCCGAGGATGACAAACTCGTGTGGGATGGTTAGCTGTGTCGTTTTCCAAGAGGAGGGTCATTGGCTAGGGTCTGATGCAATCCACTGTCTCCAGCTCAACGCAGTTTTGGCTGGGCATTTATGTTCCTATTTCACTCTAGGTTAGAAACTCATTTGATATGTCTTCATTGATCAAGATTTAGCAATCTTTTTAGGGTTCAAGTGATGCTTATTGCTAGATCCACCGAGGATCTTACTTAGTTGTTTCCCTATTTCTTGTCACTGTGAGGTAGATCGGGGAGGCACGTTTTCATTTTCTGGGAACATTAAGGCTCAATAAATGCTGTTTTTCAAAAGGGAAAATCATAGGGTTTAGTTTTTAAAAGCTAAATGAAGATCCGATTCGGGAAATGACTATAGGTCATTTTCCCCAACGCGAGGAAATGAACCCGGGGACCCCTCAGTGAACTTTAAAACCCGAATCCAGTAACCCGATACTTCAAGGAGACTTCTTTTACATTTTATTTTATTTAAATTTTAGTTTACCAACCATTATCTCCCACTGTTTTTACCAAATTCCTTCAATCCAAAGTGAAATTCACCATTTTGAACTCCACTGCAACTCATTTGTACAAAGAAAACTTTATCTCGTGGTTCAATCTTGTAATCTACTATACCAGTAGCTTGACTAACAATTTTTAGTAGGAGGAACTTAGATATAAATTTTGTTGATTCCGATCACCCTACCGTGGCACGACCAAATGGCGCCGCTGTCGTGGGATGGTGCCTAAGTGCTAATGACGAAGGGGAACACTTGGTGATCCTCATCACAAGTTTTGCTAATTTCTTTATATTTCATTGCCGTTTTTTTTTTTATTTCATTTCACCTGTGAAAAAGTTGCTGCGGTTTGGTGTTGTCCCGGGTTGCTCCTATAATTGCCGCAGGGAGAAGACGCTCCAAAGGATTAAAATTCTAAGGTGCGCTCATTTCTTAAGGTTGGGCGTGGAGAAATTGATTGTGATCAAATGGAAGAGGGAGAACAATATAGTGAGTATTCAGTGGAGAGTAACCCTAGAGCATATATGACAATGAGGGACTATAGAAACCTAGCATGGCAAAATCAGCAACCTTGGGAGAGAAATCCAAATCCAAATAGGTCTATGAGGGACTCATATAGACCAATGGATGAGTGCACCCGTCTATAGTGTTCCCTCAACTTATGCACCTCCCCAAGCCCACATTTTGCTCAACTCCTCAGCCACCACAGCCACCAACCCCATCCCCTGTTGAACAAGCCATCCTGAACTTGAGCAAACTAGTGGATAATTTCATAGAGGAGCAAAGGGCAGTGACTGTCCAGGCCAATCAGGAAACTGATACAGTAGAGAGCTCCCTGAACAAGAGAATTGATGGACTTCAAAGTGAAATGGAGCAGAAATTGGACAACCTGCAGTACTCCATCTCAAAGCTCACCAATCAGCTTGTTCATCAAGAGGAAGAGAGTCTGCAGGAAGAAAGGTCAAATGACACCATGGTAGAGAAGTATTCAGAACAGTACTATAAGAAGAGATGATAGAGGATTTTTAGAAGTTGTTGGAAGGGTTATCTCAATCCTCAAACATTGCGTTGCTTTTTGGCCTGGAAAAAGAAGAACATATCATTGCCTTGATAACTGAGGAGGGCAGTGGAAAGGAAGAAATAGAAGAGCCACTAAAGGTGCTTGCCCGAGCAAAAAGCATTGCTTGCCGGTGTATCCTACCTTCCTTGCGGCCTGACCCATACCCCAAACACTGCTGCCCGATGCCAGACCACTGGCCACTTTGCGATTATTGCATATTACTACACAAGCAAAACTCAAATCCTGCGACACGCTCCCAAAGCTCATGCCGATCCATCAGCAATGCAAAAATTTTAGGAAGTTAGTGGCCATTGCTCAAACATTGCCACTACATCGAACCTGACAATGCCCATATTGCATGGCACGGTTGGTTCGGTCTTGGAGTTCGGATTTGGAGCACCGAACCGGCATTCCCGAGCTCGCCGAGTTCGGCGACCTCAGGCTGGGGAAGTGGTTTGGGGAAACACAATCTCAGCTTTTTGTTTTAATTTTCTTGTTTGTTTTATTTTATCATTTTATTTTGATTTCGTTAATTTTCTTCTTAGGTTTTCACTAATTTTTTAATTAATTCTTGTTTCTAGATTAAATTTTTACTTTTACGCAATTTTTCTTAATTTTAACATGTTATTTTGCGGTTTGTGTCTCGAATTTTGAAGCATAAATGAGTTTTGAAGGTACGGAATGAAGAAATGACGAGGAGGAGCGGGAAATTTTAGCAACTATAGCGAAAATTTCGCAATCTAACGAAATGAATTTTTAAGCTATGATAGTAAAGAATTTGGTAGGTACAGCTGGCATGAAATTTCACTAAGCAGCGAATCGATGTAGCTTCCATCTGAATAAGCATTGCCACAGTGTTTCCATTTTATTTTATTTTATTTTATTTTATTATTTTATATATTAAAACGTTTATTATTTTTTTTTATAAAAAAAAAAAAAATTTATTTTATTTAATTTTATATAAAAAAAGTTCTCTAAAAAAATTCGTTTATATATATATATATATATATATATATATATATATATATATATAAAATGTTTTTATTATTTTATTTTATTTTTATTTATTAATTATTTTGTTTTTGTTTTGAAAAATAAAAAAATTTCGCTAACCTGATAATTTTCGCTAGCTTAGCGAAATTTTTCGCCTATAGGCCGCACAGCCTCCGATTTGTTTATTCATGTACTTTTTCATCCGATCTTTGTTTTAGGCGTTCTTATTGGTACCGTTGGAAAGCTTAGAGAGTGTAGAATCCAAATATGGCCAGAAAGAACACTTTTAAAATTTTTATGAATGTGTAATTTTCAAAATGCTCCAACTGGTCACTTTTCTCTTTTCTTCTCCTAACTTGTTTATTTGAAGCCCAGCGAATTGAATAAGATGTCGATGGAAAGCTTGCAAAGTCTCTTTATCCATGATCACATCTCATCGGAGGTAACACTTCCTTCTCTATTAATTTCAATCAGGAGGCCCATTTCGGACAAGAGATGTTTGGGTTGGGGAGAGTTACGAGAGTGGCTGTATTATGTTTGTTATTATTTTGTCGACCCGTTTGTAATGTTGGTAACTAGCTGGGTTCCTTCTATAAAATTTGTTATACCATAAAGCTTACTTTTAAAATTGGACCCATTTTACAGCAAAATTTTGAATGTTGTGCCTAGCCGAGTTTGAAAAGTGAAACTTTGTCGGGTACATTGATGTTAAGATTGGTTCCATGCCAAATTAGTGGATGATTAGTTGAATTCTTGCTTTCAACCTTTCTTCACCTTTAGCTAACCACACCACAGGCACATTGGGACAATGATAGGTGAAAAACTGCGCAGCAACCTCCTTTACTTTTCATAACCTACCCCTAGTTTCATTGGCTAGCCTTTAATAGGTTAAGGACCCATGTGGAAAAAAGAGAAGGCCAATGCGTCTTCGAGAAAAAAAAAAGAAAAAAGAAAAAAAAGAAAAGAAAAGAAAAGAAAGAAAAAGAATAAATATTGCAATGCTTTGCCTTGAAGCCGGCAGCGGTCAGGGTATATGGTAGCCTTTAAGCCGATTGCCTGGCCTTCAGCGGTTGGGAGCCACTGACTTAGTGTTTGTTACACGGGTGGATGGGTAGAGTTTAACAAGTTGTAGGTGCTAGAGTCTCGAAATCATTCAAAAGTCGGGAATTGAAACACGAAGTTTATGGTCGAAAGATCCTTATGACTTGGTGCCACTAAGCACTTGGTGGTTAGGAGTCATCGGTAGATCCCAGATTACATGGACTTTGGTGAGGTGGAGTTCTCGGCATTGCACCGCAACCTGGTGGAATAAGTGGGTCTTTGATCTATTTAGGTTGGTTAGCATGTTGGGTCGTGGTGGCGGTAGCTAAGTTGGGGGAGAGTGCAGTTTGGCAGTTTATTGTTGAGAGTTGATCAAACAAACACTTAGATTTTGGTGGAAGTTTCTGGTTGATTCACCGAGATAAAGGCTCTTTTGATACTCAATTTTGTATGGCATTCATTCTCTCATGATAGTTATTAGACACGCCTTTGATGATTCTTACTTAGGGTTAGGCATTACTCATCCACAACCTTTTTGAAATATAATTTTTGTGAACATTATTTTGTTATCGTAGTATACTCTTTGCTGCTCTTTCTTTCATTGCTAAGGGACTAGCAATGTGTGTAGGTTAGAAGTGTGATTAGTGCCCGAAAAGTAATATTTTGAACCTTATTTACTGGGTTTGAATCTTTTTGTATACTAATCATTCCTAATTAACCGATTTACACATTAAGGTCCTGTTCTATTGATCGCATTTGTGTAAATTTTGGGTTTTGCAAGCTATCTATCTCACCAGAAATTGCTAAGTAGATCAAGCACGAAGAATTGAGTCAAGCTCAGCATTGCGAGATCGGGACGGAAAGGAAAGAAGAAGCGAAAATCGAAAAATGGAGCATTGCGAAATTGCATCCCATTGCCACTATTCTCCATCTTGCGCACTGTTCCTACCCTGAATTCCTGCTGCCCGTTTGTTTTTGCTTTTTGGTCTCTTTTGTTTTTCTTCCTTTTTTGCCCCGATTGTAAGAATATTTGGGAGGTTATTTTTGTAATATGGTAAAGGGGTTGGCTACAAAATCCCAATCAAACCTTTGTTAAGAAAAACGATAAATTTTAAGTGACTTCGGCCCGTTTTCTCGATTTCCATTTTCCCTCCTTTTCGACTTCGAACACATCTCGGGGATGACAACTCGAGGATGGTTAGCTGGAGTCGTTTCTCCTTGAAGAGGAGGGTTCTTTGGCTAGGGTTTGGAGGTAACTAACGGGTCCTGTTTTTAGCATAAGTTTTTATTGGCATTTATGTTCTATTTCTCACTGCAGGTTGGGGAACTCATTTGATATGCCTTCATTGATCAGTATTTAGCAATCTTTTAGGGTTCAGTGGATGCTTATTGCTAGATCCACTGAGATTCATTAGTTGCTTCCTATTTGTCACTGTGAGGTAGATCGGGGAGGCACGTTTTCATTTACGCAGGAACATTAGGCTCGATAAATGCTGTTTTTCAAAGGGAAAATCCTTAGGGTTTAGTTTTTAAAGCTAAATGAAGATCGGTTCGGGAAATGACTATAGGTCATTTTCCCAATGAGGAAATGAACCGGGGACCCCCTCGTGTTTAAAGCCGAATCCGATGGCAAGATCTTGAGGACTTCTTTTACATTTTATTTTATTTTAAATTTTTAGTTTGCAACCATTATCTCCCTGTTTTTTACCCAAATTCCTTAAATCCAAAGTGAAATTCACCATTTTGAACTCCCTTTGCAACTCATTTGTACAAAGAAAAGCCCATCCTGTGTTCGGCCACAGACCCTTTATCTTTGCAGTAATGACTACGGCGATAAGAAGAGACTTAGGATATAAATTTTGTTGATTCGGGATCCCGCCTGCGTGTACGAATCACTAGGGAATATATATGGAACCCCTTTGAAAGTAGACACATGCATTAATATAATACCTCGAAATACATATGGGATCTACAACGGCTCGAATCCACTGCTTAGGCCTATTTGCGTAGGTCGTAACCACGAACACACATAATAAAGACCGTATGAGTTCGATACTAAGATCGAAGGAATTCTAGGTGTTTTGCGAATTTAGGGAGTACAAATGAAATACATAAGTCCAGTAAAATAAAGACTAATAGATAAGATGAAATCTTTGCGGTTGTCCTTGAAGAGTGATGTGAAGGTGAGGCGCGGTGGGTCTCTGAGGCCTTGCACGGACCTAGGAAAGCGGATTTAAACAATGGCTTCATTGAGATAATAAAGTCTCGAGTGAGTGGCATAATTTATAAGGAAAATAATGTTTTTATTTTTCGGAGATTCCTTCTCTCGAAGACCTCCACGTCCACTCTTTTTGCAAGGTTCCGTTTAAACCCATTTCACAAAACCAGACTTATACCAAGTCAACAATATGAAATTCATTCTCAAAATTTAGCAGAAATTATTATTAGAAGATTTTTTTAATATAAATTTATTCACAACATAAGATTGGGCATAAAATATGTATAAATCATGTCTTAAAAATAGTCACATAAATGTGATAACCATAAATATTGAGAATGGTTATAACTTACTCACGAGGAAACCAACAATGTATACATACCATACCCACGTCATAAGCGAGGTAGATACCCCACCTCACGACCCTCAACCTCGAGAGGTGTCGTGGTAATAATAATAATGATGAACCGTTGGTAAACTCAACCTCACGGCCGTGGAAAATAATATATAACCGTTGGATGAAACAACCCTCACGACACCATGGCAAACCCAGTGTAAACCTTCGGGTAAACCCAGGCCTCACGGCCCAGTGAGTAATATATAGGATTGGATGAAACGACCTCCACGACACCTTAGCGAGCCCGGTGCAGCGTAATATAAATCTTGTCGAACCTCTAGTACTATTTAGTACATCCCAACTTATAACTGACCAACACAGTATCCTTACTCACATATACATTCCAACAATCTTTTGTGTATAATCATTTCACAAAATCTCAAAATCCATTTCTTAAATCGACAAATTTTCAAAGTGGTTTAAAACTCAATCCATGTACCAAAATGTTTAAATACCACAAATTTATCCATGAACTGTTAAAATTTCCAAATATTTAAAATGTTGACAAAATTCATGAAATGTGCTTGTTTATATAAAAGCAGATAATTATATTTATGCCATAAGCTTGACCATTCGATTAAAATAATATATATATAAAATAATTTACCACCATTTTATATCCTTAATAATACCAGCTTGTTTAAAGCATATAAACACTCATAGACTACAGATACTCGATCCTGCTCCCTATGAAATCGTCTCCTTCCATTGAAGTGCACAACATAATATAATAAAAAAAGAAAAATACCATTTTGGCTCCATTAACTAAACCAAAGACATTGTGGCCTTGAATGTCTTAGGATAATCTTAGAACTATAAGCTATCTAAATTGGACTCCGTGAGTCCCAGTTATACAATATATAGACCGATATCGAAATTGGGGCTTTTTACCCCCAGGCTAATTTTTTGAAATTTAACCCTCCGATAAATCATATAGTAATTTCATAATCCATCTTCAATTTTGCCTAATTTGACCCGGTTGGTGCCCGAGTTTCGATCGAACATTTTCGGTAATTACCTAAATGACCCGAAAATGGAAAACTAACCCAAGCGGCGTCCAAAATTTACAAACTTTATATCAACGGAAAGCCGAGGGCCGGAAACACAGCGGTACCACTTACGCCCGGTCCAAAAATTCTTTGTGGTGGCCGAAAAACTCGATCAACCATTACGGCGAACTTGTTGTGGTCGTATCTTTGAAGCGGTGAGGAATATGAAGAAAGGACCACGGGGAATGAGTTCGGTCGAAAATGGGGAGGAGGTATGGGTCGGCACGAAATGGTACGGAAAGCGGTGAAATCCGGCGACCCAGTGTTTGCCCGCGCGCGTGCTGGCTTAGGTCGGCCAGCGTCGTGCGTGAGGCGTTCCGACGAGATCGTTGGTTGTAGGCGCTCCTCACTGGATGGTGCGTGTATCGGAGAGGTGTGGAATCGTCTCCAATTTGAAACCAGATCGGCACGGCAGATTTCCGGCGACCGGGTTAGAGATCCTCGGTTTGGGGGGGAGTTTCCTAGGGTTTTGGAGGAAAATGGGTGTTTTTGGGCTAGGGTTCATTTGTACATGAAAGCTAGGTTTATATAGGCCGGAGGTCACTTTCGGTAAAAACCACGGAGCGGCTGGACAGCGATAAAATGCATTTGTTTGAACTTCTCAAGGCCATAACTTTTTATCCGTAAGTCGGATTTTGACGTTCAGCCCGACTATGAACTCATATCGGCTGACGGGGCTGCGGTGGTGTCATGGAGTCGACCAAAAATTATTCATCTTTGAAAAGTCGACTTGGACCCATATACTGAATTGTTGGTCGAACTTGGTCAATGCCCAAACTTGTATTATTTAGTGCGAATTAGATTACAAATGGAGCAAGTTATGTGCATTAGGCGTAGGAGTTTATGATTTGACTTTGTCTAGTGGACTTGTTTTCGATTTAAAGAATTGTTATTATGTACTGCTTTGTGGCGAAGCATTATTAGTTTCTTGTTGGGCGTGTGGATGGATTTCACTTTTTATTATTAAGAATAATATTTTCTCCATCTATAATGCGAGACATTTTTATGGGGAGTACTCATTTATAATGGTTCCCTACGTTCTAAACTTGGAACAATGACAGAAAAATCTATAACATCGATTAAACAGGAGCCAGGCTTAGGATACCCTTCGGATTCAGGGTTGTCGCCTAGTGAAGTCCCAGCATCTGATCCTAGGGGAATATCGATGGAACCCCACTTTAAGAAGAAAGTAGACACATGCATTAATATAATACCTCAAATACATATAAGGATCTACAATGGCCGAATCCACAGGCCTATTTCTGTGAGTCGTAACCCTGTGAACCACATAATAAAGACTCATATGGGTTCAATACTAAGATCGAGCATTCTAAGAGTGTTTGAGAAGTTAGGGAGTACAAATGAAATACATAAGTCAATAAATAAAAGGCGATAGATAAGATAGAATCTTTCTTGTTTGTCGCGAGAAAGAGTGATGTAGAAAGTGGCGCGGTGAGTCTCTGAGGCTGGACTGGGAAGCAGTTTAAAGCGATAAAACGTGAGATAATAATCTCGAGTGAGTGGCATAATTTATAAGGAGAATAATGTTTTTATTTTCGAAATTCCTTCTCGAGACCTCAGGTCACTCTTTTGCAAGGTTCCCATTTAAACCCATTTCACAAAACCCGAACTTATATAAATCAACAATATAAATTCATGCTAAAAATTTAACCAAAATTATTAATAAGAAAGATTTGCCTGAATTCACAACATAAAATTAAGCCTAAAATATATATATACATCATATCGTAAAAAGGAAATAGTCACGTAAAATGCAATGTATATATTGAAATGGTTATAGCTTACTCAGAAACCAACAATGTACCATACCATATACCCATCATAAGCGAGTGGAATACCCACCTCGCGACCCTCGACCTCGAGGTGTCGTGTGTTAATAATAATAATGATGGCCAGGTCGGTAAACTTCGACCTCATGGCGTGGAAATAATATATATAGTTGGATGAAACCAACCTCACGACAGTGCTGAGCCCAGTGCCTTTGTAATATGAATCTTGAATCAAACCTCACGTACTATATGGTACATCAATTTATAACAACTTGACACGGTATCACTTACTCATATGCTTTTCCAAACGTCTTTGTGTTATAAATTGAAATTTATCAATTTAATTTCAACAACTTTCGATCAAATATATTGATGAATTTCAATTCATCAATTCATCTTAGAAAATCGAAATACCCTGATGAAAATATTCACCATAACCAATTTTAAGCACATAAAACTTTAAAAATATTTAACATGCTTAAAATCATAAAATCTCCCAAAATTCATTTCTTAATCAATAATTTTTTCAAAGTGGTTTAAAACCTCGATCCTGTACGAAATATTTAAATACATAGGGTTATCCCGCAGACTGTTAAATCTCCAAATATTTAAAATGTTGACAAAATTCATGAAATGATAACTGTTATATAAAAATAGATAGTATCTTTGTGCATAACGACCATTCGATCAAATGCTTGATATATATAAAATAATTAACCATAGTATATATCATAATAATACCCCAAAAGCATTTAAAAGCGTATTAACCACTCGGACTACGAGATGCTCAAGTCCTGCTCCCCCTTGAGATCATCTCCACGCTCGTGAGTGCACGTAATATAATAAAAATACTATTTAAGCTCCATTAACTAAACGAAAGACATTGTGATGCTGATATCTTAGGATAATCTTTAAGCTATGAAACTATCTAAATTGGACTAGACGGTCGATTATCTGATGTGCTATAGACTAGTATCGAAGTGGGCTTTTCACCATTTTAAATTGAACCCTCGATAAATCATAAATATATCGATTTCTAATCCATCTTTTCAATTTTGCCTAATTTGACCGGTTGGTTGCGATTTCGATCGAACATTTTCGGTAGTAAATGACCCAAAAATGGAAAACTAACCAAGCGGCGTCAAAATTTAAAAACTTTATATCAGCGGAAAGCCCAAGAGACCGAGGTACGCGTACCCTTACATGGTCGAAGTTGTTGTGGTGGTAGGAAGAACTCGATCGACCATCGGCCAAACTTGTTGTCGTCATATCTTTCAAACGGTGAGGAATCTGAAGAAAAGGACCACGGGAATGAGTTCAAAGGGTCCAAAAATAGGGGGAGGGGGATATGGGTCGGCCTGAAATGTCCGGAAAACAGCAAAATCTGGCGACCAGGTGGGCATTGCATTGGTTACCCGGCCCGTCCGGGAGCGTTCGGCGACGGAGTTAGGCGCGTGAAATTTCCTGACCAGATCATCTGGTGGTGGTGCTCCTCCCTAGCAGGCTCGTGTATCAAGGAGGTGGCCGGAATCGTCTCCCATGGTTGAAACAGTCTGCTAAGCAATTCTAACTGACCCGATTCGGAGTCCTCGGGTTTGGGAATTTCACAGGGTTTGGCGAAAATAGGTGTTTAGGGCTAAGGTTCTATTGGCACGTAAAACTAGGTTTATATAGAGCCCAAGGTCGCTTTCAGGTAAAAACCACAGGGTGACTTGGACATTGATAAATCTTTGCTTATTTGAACTACGGGGCCATGCTTTTCAATCGTAAGTCAGTTTTGACGTTGAAACCGATTCACATGAACTCGTCTCAATGAGGCCTCACGAGTGGTGTCTTAGTCGACCCAAAATTAAATTCATCCTTGAAAAAGTCAACTTGGACCACGCACTCATTGTTGGTCAAGCTTGGTCAAGCAGTCAAACTTGGTGAAGCGTGTTAAAAACTTGTATTATTTGAGTGCGGTGCGTTACGCCGATACTAAGAAGTTAAGTCAAGTGACTTGGAATCCAACCTACTTTTGGCATTGTCGTTTGGGCCGTGTCAATGAGAAACGCATCTTGAAGCTCCATCAAGATGGGCTAATACATTCATTTGGCTTAGAGATGAGTTTTCTTTGTGGAAATGACTTATAGTGAGGCTTATACTGGTGATTTCTCTTTGGATATTGGGGTTGTGATAAAAGGGGTTGGTTTTAATGGTCAAAACTTAAAATAAAATATATTAGAATGTGGAAAGAGGTCCTTTGAAGTATCAGGACACTAGGCTTAGGCTCTTTAGGCAAATGAGGGGGTTTTTGGGTCTTTACCTCGCATTGGGGAGGGTAACTTATAGTTATCTTCCAAACAGGATCTTCATTTAGCTATAAAAACGGACCCTCGTTACATATCTTTAAAAAAGGCATTCACTACCTATTAATGGTGTAGCACCCCTTTTTGGGTCCGACCTGATTGGCGGGTTCGAACCAGATCCGGGATGCTTTGATACTACTAAATCACTTTATCAAATACATTTCATTAATAAACGTTTTCGTTCGAATCTTCTGGCTTGATTTCCAATTTAAACGGCAGTAAACATTTACAAATTGATGCGATTCACAAAATATCGTTTAACGAATGACATTTTATGCCATTCTGACATAATATCCAAAATTGTATTTAGATATAGGTACAAAAATAATTTCGAGTTGAACTCCTTTTGTTCCTGAAAACAATGTCATGCTGAAATGGTGAGGATGCATGTGGCCGAAGCATACTCAATGAACTTCACGAATGACTTTGAAACCTTGACCTTGGAGTACACTTTTAATATTTGCTATCACTTTCGAATGCATAGCGCATTGATAAAATCAATGCCTTCGCATTTTCATGCTTAGTGGTTCTATACAATTCCATTCTTTGTTTTGAGTTTAGTGAATCATGAAATTTTACTAAACAAAAACTCCAAATCTTTTTGGATGATCAATGTCTATCTGATACATATACTTATTTCATATACGATCATTTATGGTTCATTGATCATTCAAATATACACTTTCATATCACGATAAATCATTTTATAACGAATCATACGTTTCACAGTACTCTTTTCATTCAATACCAATAATATATCAACAATCTCAAATCAATTGATTATGCCCATATGAGTTTAACATGTTTTTCGGTATACGAGATATGAATCTTAGAAGCCACGATCCGTGCAGGCTGCGAGGCGGGTATAAAACATTTGTTTTATAACCTGGTCGGTCCCATTGGGCTATTGACTGGTATTAAAATAATTTATGAACACTACCGATCACTTGTTTTTACATTTATTTCTTGATAGATGTTTCTATCAATCTGTTTGTTCGCGATGCTTGTTAATTTAACCCTATTGGTATACCAATTAATCCTTAATGCGAAATAAATGGTTAACATTCTATTAAGGGTGTTCAAATCCTTCATAGCAAAATACAGTACAATATGTACATTTGTATAAATAGATCATTTTCAATACTTATGCAATTTTCATATGCAAACATTTCACAATCAATTGCCTCAAATCAATATGCTTTTCTTATACATTTAGAACAAACATTTCAACTCTTGAAATGAGAATAGGAGAAGATAGAACAAACCACTCTATCTCTTTCTTTTTTCTTGTCTTCAATTTCGGTCCTAGGTTAGGTGATCCTCATCGGTCCATAGCAAATCACACACATCACATTTAGTAAACTAGCACTATTCATACTTAACAAATATGCTCTCGCTCAGGGCGGTGAGTTATGAAATGCGTTTTATAACTAGTTTTGAATTCTTATTTGAACACAGGTGGTCGTTTATTAGAGTTCCCAATACTATCGATGTACAAATCGGGTGTTCGAAATAAAAATCAAAATTTTTCTCACTTTGTGAGCAATAGCTACCTTCAACGGCGTAACCTTTACTTTCTTAGTGGGCGTACCCGAGGTGCCATTTTGTCACCTCGTCCTCGCCGCGGTGAGGCATCCCATGCCTTGGCGTAGGTCTACGCCGTAGCGTGGGTTCCCTACGCTGCGGTGTAGGAGCCCGATATGCCCAAATTTTCAGTTTTTGCTATTTTTCAATTTTTCTCCAAAAATCCTCAAAAATCCTAAAACAAATTATGGAATCACTCCCAATAACATCCTAATATCATCTAAACCCCGGCCGTGAAGCGAAACATGGATGGATTAGGGTTTTTCTAACCCAAACATCATTTAAAAAAATCTAGGGTTTTGTTCTTACCTTAATCCCTTTGAATCTTCTTCACCCAAGATGCTTGATCACTTGGAAACCATAAATGGGGATGATCTCCCACTAAAACCACTTCTTCTTGCAAAACCCTAGCTTTTCTTCTCTCTCACTCTCTCAAAAACGTTTTTGGCACAATGCACAAATGTGCTCTTCTAAGACCACATTTGGTCTTATTTCTCTATTTAAGTGTAAGGCCATGTTTGGCTTACACACAAATTCCATTTCTCATTTTTGGTCTTCATTTCACTTTCATTTATCATTTAATTCACTTTTGCATTTAAGCTTATTCTATTCTTGACCCTTAGGTCCTCATTTTACCAATTCCAAATTTGCCCTTGTTACACTTGGGTTTATTTCCGGGTTCAATCAATTTCTCATTTTAGCATATAATATTTAATCATATGCTCACATATTCATTACACTTCACAATTTATCGAGTTTTCGAAAAACCAATTTATTTCAAATTCATACCTAGAATATATAATAAAATTATTATAAAAATTAAGGGTATTTTGAGGCGTTACAAATGGTCTTAATTAGTAAATACATAATATCATGACTTCTTCAATGGCTCATAAGTGATAACTAACGAACATCATTGGATCTAGCATTAAGTATCCAATGAGACTTGAAAGCTTACAAAATACTAACCATTCAAGGTGATTCGAAGGGATCAAAACCTAAAGTTGAAGGGAAGAACATTTAAACAATGGGCCTGTATTGAAAAACATGGAAGCCACTTAGTTTGTAGGATCCTTTATGATAGCCTTCCTTTAAGGAGGGAAGGGTTTTAGCCACTCATCCTCAGAGAAATCATCCTCCCGAGAGGGTGTTTGGCCGGTGAAAGAGAAAATGAGAGAAATGGGAGAAAGCAGCAGGGCTTCTTTATGACTTCCCCAAGAAACCTCAATAATCAAAAGTTACTTCACAAGTGTTCTTTTTGGGCATTTTATACCACCAAATCAATAATTACCAAAGTGGCTAAAATAAACACTATTACATAAGGAGAAATTGGGAAGAAAACAAAAAAGAAACCAAAAAGTCAAATGTGGCTGAGAAGGTTCTTTATTAAATCTTTGCTGCAGTTCTGCTTTTGCCTTCTTCTTCTTTGAAGCTCTGAATTTCTACTGATTTATTCATGCTTAAACTGAATCCCTATCTTCAAGATGTATAGCCTTTAAAAACAACAAAACTTGCCACAAAATTTGATTAGTAGCCATGTCAGGTCCTTAACATGCCAACTGGGTTAATTAGGCTGATTACTACACAAAAAGTGCTTAAAAACTGGAGTGTTAAGGGTATGAAATAACACTTTTTAGGTAGTAATCACTCCCCCCAATCGACACATTGCTAGTCCATAGCAATAAAGGGAAAAATAAATAATTTGAAAGCGAGATGATCTATATATCCACAAAAAAAAAAAAAAAAAAAAGGTTTTCCAAAAGCAATGATAGGATAAACCAACCTTGATAAGAGTCACAAAATCTACTTGATGACTATCTGAGAAGAAGTATGAGCTATGCAAATTCAAGTATCAAAGAATTTCCATTCTAGAGAATCAACTGAAACCTTCCACAAAAAACTTAAGTATTAGCAGTTAGTTTCAAAAATAGTATGCAGATTTTCCTTTCCCACATTTGACTCTTTTCTACACCTAGCGATTAAATGACCCAGTAGATCAGGAACCACTTTTATTTCACAACTTTTTTTTTTCATTTTAGGGGTGCAACGTTGAAGGTATCGAATTCTCAATTGTCCATGCAACGGGGGTCCATCGATGACTCCTAACCAATCAAGGTTTAGGGCATCAAGTCATAAGGATCTTTCATCCACTAACTCTTCAGATTTCACCGGACTTTGATAAGTTCGATACTCCGGCCACCACCACAAATTGCTAAACTCCTATTCACCCGTATAACGAGCAACAAAGTTAATTTGACTCCCCGACCAGATTGGCTTAGGATATCGGACTTTAAAGACTCGCTATACACATATGGTGTACTCAGGAGTTTCAAGGTAAGTGTCACAAATTTCTTTTTTTTTTCTTTTTCTCTTTTTTTATTTATTTATTTTTATTTTGAGACACATTGGTATTTTTAGGGATCGAGTCCTATTTAAGGTGGTCAAAGAGTGCCCAGGCGGATTTTTACCCAGGGTTCGGGGAGGCAGGCGGTTTCGGCTTATAATTGAAAACTAATGTGCACAATGTGTGGTTGGATCAAAGTGGAAGAAGTAAGGTTGAAGATAAGAGGAGTTTTCACACTTTATCAACTTTTATAAGCATAAAACAACTCCAAAATCAAAAGCATTGATGCATAGTTTCAATTTCTCCCATTGCAGGTTGAGAATTACGAATATTTTTTGAGAAATCCAATGGAAACTAAGAAACTGAGAGACTAAAAACATTTTAATAAACTAAAAACATGAACTAAAGACATGTATTAGGAACTAAAAAAAAACATGAGCTATACTTGTTCAAAAACTATAAGCCATTTGACTACAAAATAAACTGGCTCAAAACATAAAATGCACTTCCTTATTTAACTCTCCCTCTAACCAGATTTTGCATTGTCCTCAATGTAGCTCAGGAGGGAAACTTAAAGGAGGAAGTGATACCTCCTCAAGTAGGTGCAGATGGTGGAATCTCATCCTCATCCTGTGATGGAACTGTAGGATGATCGATTTTGAGTGAAATTTGGGCTACGGTGGGTGGGATTTGCTAGTAGAGGCCTAGCGGACTTAGGCTTCTTTGAAGATGTTGTTGTAGGCTGCGTGGAGTTGGAATGTTGGATGTCTTGTTGGAGGGGTTATCGGGATGGGTGACAAAGCACAAGTGCTCTAAATGCGAGTAAGGATGAAGCCTGCGTATGAGTCATCGTTACGTGCGTGATAGTGTGGGCTGACCAACCAGTGCGGCTGATGTAGCGTGAAGTGCGGATGGTCGCGCGTAGCTAGGAAGTGTTGTGCGTAAATGTGGACGAACTCGTAGGTGGTGCCAGGATGTATTAGGCCCATCTTGAGTAGTAAGTACATGGAGTCTTGATGCGTGGCATGGTGGAGGAAGGATGGAGTTCGCGACCGCGAGTGCGCGGAGTCTGAGGCGAGGGGCGGGAGGATCTGCTTTGGACCTCTGAGTGAATTTCCTCCGTCCTCATCGGCGGAGTAGGAGATGCGGGAAGGGAGGACCTCAGGCCCCAGCGCCACTTCTCAGTGTGAAGGTGGCCTCGCAATCCACGACGGCCCGCTCGTGTGGTTGGAGTGGGAAAGCGAGGTGCTCGAGACATAGGAAGCGATCGCGGGAATAATAGTGGAATGGCCTTGGCCCTACTTAGGTTCTTTCTGTGGACTTTCTCCTCGAAGTGGAATAAAGCTAACATGATCAGATCCTGAGGTCGAACTAGAAGCCCTCCGAGATGCAGAGTAAAGCCTCAAGGATGGCGCCTCGCCTTTATACTATATGTTGTAATGGGTACAGATTGGAACGCAACACGTGGTCCACAAAGAGCATTCCCAAAGGAAGCTGCCTCCAATAAAGTATAGGACCAGTGGATGTGTTATAGGAGAGAACCTGGACCATCTCTCGGGGTGAAGGGTGGGGCCACTGTCTGAAGTCTGAAGTCTGTCGAATTGGCAAGGGTCATTGGAAGTTGAAACGCGACAGCTATATCGGCTGCTCTCAATAAGCCCTCTCGGCCATCAATGGTGAAATGAAGAGCAGTTGGGTGGCGCTTGTAGCGACCCCCAAGCCTGACCCGACCCGGTTGGCGGATCCGAACCGAAACCCCGAGGACGCCTGGCCGAAGCCTTTAATCAAATCCATTTATCAAATACAATTTATTAATATAAGCTTTTTCATTCTCAAATCTTTGCGAAAGTGATTTCAATTTGGGGCAAGCCCATAAACATTTACAAAATTCAATGCAATTCCTTTACAAAATATGCATTTAACCAAAAATGTAATTTTATGCCGTTTACGATATAATATCCAAAATCATATTCAGATATAGGTACAAAAACGATTTCGGAGTTGAACTCCTTTTTGTTTACAAAACAATGTCATATTCATAATGGTGAGGATGCATGTAACGGAGCATACTCCGTGATCTTTCTGGATGACTCACAGGCTCCTCGACCTTGGAATTAAAACTTTTTCAAACAACATCTATCACTTGGGTACCTGCGCATTGATTAAAGCAATCGATAAGCATTTTCATGCTTAGTGGTTATCACGGAGTTCTCTGATCACATTTTAGTTAAATCTGAATCATGCATTTATCAAAATAATGCCTTTATATAATGTCAATGTGATTAGTCTTCCGAAAGTCTTTATTTTGAACGCTTGTTTGTTAGGTTTGAGCACTTTGTCATACTAATCAGCGTAATTAACCCGATTTGCACATTAAGGTCCCTGCTATTCTACTGATCGCATTTTGTGGCTAATTTTGTAGTTTTTGCAAGCTATTTATGCCAAAATTATCGAGTCAATTCAAACACGAAGAACCCGAGTTGAACTCATCGTTCAGATTAGATCTCGAAAGGAAGAAGAGCAAAAGTGAAAAATGGAACACTTTGTAGGAATTTTTGCGGGGTTCACGAAGGATTTCGCGTCTCTGAATTTTGCGGGTTGAAATTTTGCAACACAACGAGAATTTGCGGTGTTGAGAGATGCCCGTTTCACATTACTGTGAGTCCATGCTGCTGTTCGCACTGACCTGCGACACTATTCTGTTGCCCACATTTAAGTTGTTTGCGTAGGACGATATTGCTCTTATCTCATTAGGACATACTTATTCGGATTCATTATCTGATCTTAAGCTTATACTTATACTTAGACGGTACTATCACGTACTCATACTCTATCTATCTCATACTTGTTCCGGATCTCGAAGTAGAACTACGAGCTTATGCTTATACGGGCTTATGTATTCAGAATACTTATACACGTGATGGTACTTATATCTATCTCGGATTTCGGGGAGGATCACGGAACTTATCTTGTCTGAGTACCGGCGTGGTACTTCAGTCATATATCTATAGAGCTTATACTTATACGTGGAGTTTACACTTCGTGGAGGTACTTTCATTAGATCTTCTGAGGAGATATTCTGGGCGATATATGGTATTCTTGGAACTTATTCTTATCACAGTGCTACGTAAGTACTACTTGATAAATGTCCCAAAGATGCGTGCTTAATGCTTATATCAAACATAATTAATTAGAAGTACGTGGAGTGCTACTCCTTTTATCTTTTATACGGGTACTCCGCAGTACTCTTAGTTTATCATATCGAGCTAATATGGGGGGTACCCATGGAAATTTTCTGAGAAATTAATCAGATATAGAGGTACCCGTAGGTACCACAGGACTTATATTTATTCTTGTATATCAGATCTTATTCTTGTATTTCGAATCTTATACT
Source organism: Tetrastigma voinierianum (assembly GCA_016808115.1). Lineage (NCBI taxonomy): Eukaryota > Viridiplantae > Streptophyta > Magnoliopsida > Vitales > Vitaceae > Tetrastigma > Tetrastigma voinierianum. The sequence continues at coordinate 1,977,261 of JAEQBH010003347.1, read as the reverse complement.
TGTACAAAAGTATTCGTAGGTACTACACATATTCATTATACGGAGGTACCCGCTAAGTATCTTTGGACTTATACTTATATTCTGAACTTGTGCCATATTCTGATCACGGAGTACCGTAGTCTCGGAGATTTTTACTTGTCTGAGGGTATGATGCTAGAAGCGAAATACAAAGGTACGTAGGTCTTATAGAACATATCTGGAGGAATTTTTAGTAGGAGTGCGTTGGATCTTTACCATATTCATTTCTTTATTCTTATTCATTATTGAGTCTTATCATATAGCGGATTTGGATTGCTGGACCGGCAATGCGGAATGAGTAGGACACGACCTGATAAGTGCTCGAAGGTGCAGTGCACGATCTTGGAGTGCAGGTAACACCTGAAAGCGAGAGTCTTAGGAAACCGCGGCGAGTGTTGTCGCTAATCGGATCACCAGAAGTACTAATGTGAAACACGATCGAGTGTCGTCGCACTGTCGGAAGTGCCGGAAGTACTCATGTGCGGCACGATCAGGAGTCTTGGTCTATGTCGAGTAGAAGTACTATACGTGCACACTTTACGTAAGATAGGTGCCCGTGTCGTGATATTGGTCTTAGGTAATTTTGCAATTGTTTTAGTTCGGTAACTTACTGTATCTTATAATGGGACCTTCTTAGCCACATTATGTTTTTATGACATATTTCCCTTTTCATGTTCATGTTCATGTTCATATTTCAATTCGTTTTCATGTTTCACATCAAATTCATGTTTCATGAACATATTTATACATATTGCATTTCCTATACTTTCCTTATTTCATGCCTCTTACATATGGAATTTCATATACTTATACGTGCTCTGAGGCCTTTACGTATTCACACATCATTCATGTATTCTTGTTCCTCTGAATCAACTGCTTAGAAATTTGGATGTTCAATCGGATCATCCAAACTCGAGTTATGGCATTTTCATGCCCAGCTGGTCGATTTGCCAATTTTACCCAGGACGATTTGGGAAATATTCATTTCAGGTGCCTTGTCTCCATAGTTGACACTGGTTCTTTGTACTCCTTTAAATCTATAAGGTGCTAGGGTTCTCCTCCAGGCCCGAGTCACCCGAATCAGACACTTAGAACTCGAATGTCGTCAAATCAGGACTACTGCATTGATTCAAAGCCCGATGCGAGGAGTTAACGCACATAGCCTCACTTGGAGTGGATTTCTGGGCCATTTAGAGTCGGAATTTGAAGATGCCTATTTGAGGATGTTTCGTTTTCCTTGAAGTCTATTTTAATTATCCACTTGAATCACTCAAATCGAATAAGAAATGAGCAAGTTATGGCTAAAATATTAAAAGCGGTCGGAAACGGGAAATGAGAACAATACATGTCTTGGTACACCTCGACTGTCTGCAGATTTTATATTGACAGGTGGCGAAACAATATATGTGCCAGGTACATGTTCGAGAATGCCTCTTAGGTACATGTCCGCAGAAAATTGCCCAGGAATGTGTAGTTTTTTTTTTTTTTTTTTTCTCTCATTTTCCATATGTTGATACCCCGAATCAATGATACTCGTAAACACGTCAAAAACCACTCGACTTCATCTTGTAATCTCAATTTTACTCAATTCATCTTTCATTACATATCTTTCTTCAAAAAATTTCCATGAATTTCTCCCAAAACCATTCTAATATGGGTCATAACCCATACCTGAGCAAACATGATGATTAGTTAGGGTTTATTCCTAAACCCCAACTTCAATTACTCTCAATTAACCATGAATCCGACCTAAGGAAGTTTATAATCATCTTAATGCCTTTTAAGTTTTACCAACCTAATTTCAATACATCTTTGGTTAGGATGAAATCTAGCAAACCACAAGTTTGAGCAAGATAATAACCATACAAAACCAAGATCCATACCAAATCTCATAGAATGTAATCGAGTTAGTTTCCATACCTTTGGCCTTCCTTTCCTCTTCTCCTTATCTTTTCTTCTTCTCTTCCTCTTCCTCTTCTTCTCTCCTTCTCCCATCAGTTTTGAGCTCTCCCCCGAAATGGAGCCCGATTTTGGTCTTTAAATCAAAATCTCTTAGGCCTTGTTGGCTCTCAAAAACCCGTTTTAGGTTAAGTTTCTTTATTTGCTTTTGATCCCAACTTCCATTAAATTACACTACGATTCTATTATTTCTTCTTTGGCCCTAGTCTTCAAATTGCCTTATGACTTTAGCCCCTTTTTTGGACAAATTACAATTTTGTCCTTAAGTCTTGTATTAGGGTCTCACCATTTATGTTTAAGCATTTAACTAAAAAGCATTTAAATTTATCTTAAATACTAAGCATGTCGAAACTTGACTAGGGTATATTTCGGAGTGTTACATGCTAGGATGAAGTATTTTCTTCTTTGATATTATTTCCAAGATTTCATAGCATCCAAGTGGATTTCTGCATCTAATATCCAAGACAAATAATTCTTGCCCGAAATATTAAGGGCAATAAATTCGAGCTTGGTCATATTAGTCATTTTATGAAATAATTAACAGTATATGAATAAAGTGAAAAGATATAAGAAAATTATAACTTAATAATTTTAGATTAATCCCAGAATTTTCTAGATCTTGGATGTGAAACGGACTTCGCGGGTTATGTCGTCTCACAGAAATCCTAGCAACGCGTTGAATTCGTGAATTCGGGACGGTCGAATTTCCGTTCAGGGCAGAAGTGGTACGAGGACACTTGGTGCGTTGGTGGTTGAGATGGGGCGTGTGTCGAGTGGAAATTTGAGTGAGACAAATGACTCGAGTGGGACTCGGAAGAGACATGTGGCAACACATGGTGGAAGGAAATCGAGTAGATGGATAAGGTAATAGGGTGTCCGGGAGGCGCAGAATTGGGCCAGTGGCAAGTGGTTATCTCACTTGACTTATCTTCTCCCAATGGTTGGAAGAAGAGAGGGGAAAGGAGAGAGAAAGGCAAACGGAATTTGAGAGGAAGAGTTAGAAAGAGGCTACATCTTCTCTAGATTTTCAGACGATCGAGATATCGGTTTCAGGTGAAGCGAGAAAAGTCTTTCCTCGTGTAGAGCTAAATTAAAAATGGAATCGGGGAGTTTGACAAAGCTCGAAATTGGAGTCTTCTCACCTTTAGTTATTTTCTATCTGAGGGTTGTGTGGTGGTGTCTTGCCCCCAGGGGAATGTTTGGTTGCATTTTGAACCATGGGAAAGGCTGTCATATTGGTATACATAACCAGACTTTAGAACTATGGTTTGGGTAGGAAATAAAGGGAATTTGGTAGTGAGTCAACCGGGTAAATTGTAGCCACATCAGTCACCTTGATGTTAGGCTTTTGAATTTCTCAATTTACTCACATAGTGAGTTATGGTGTTTACTGAACAATCTAAATGGAAATTCGGCCAGTTAAGAGGTCGACCAGCGGAGAATCGGAAGACCGGAGATCAGTCGACCGGTGTTTCAGTAAGTCAGATCATTCGATTTGGTCGAATCGGCTTAATTTGGTCAGTCAGCTCGGCGAGTCATTTCGACTCGGTGGGTTTGACTAAAGTGTGAACCTCGACGGACGGTCATAACTTCTTCGTCGACTCGGGTTCAGTGTGCTTGGGTACATGCGAGCCCGTTGAGTTAAGATTCCATTCATATGCCTGTGGGACAGTAGTGGGCTTGTCTGGGTCAGGTCATCGTAGGTCAGGTCCATCTCCAGGCATTTAGGTCGAGGTCATTTCGGCCCGAGTCGGTCGGCTCGGTAGGTTTGACTAATGTGACCACGGCAGACGGTCGTAGCCGTCCGACTCCATTTCGGGTGTTCTTAGACTCTATGGAAAGCCGATTGAGTCAAGATTCCAGCCATGTGCCTGTGGAGGGCAGTGGGTGCTGGAGCTGGCAGTCTAGGGCAGGTTGATCAGAGCCCAGAATCTGGTAGAATTTGGCATTTGGGTAAAGGAAATTTGTTGAAATTTGGCTATTCATGTGTGACATCCAACTTTAGAAGGTCATAACTTCTTTGTCCGAACTCCGTTTCAGGTGTTCTTGGACTCTATGGAAAGCCCATTGAGTCTATATTTCAGCCATGTTCCTGTGGATGACAGTGGGTGACCATAACCTTGCTGAAATTTATTTTTTTGCACCAAGCAAGCAGGTTGCATGGTTGTGTCGAGGTGAATAGCTGGGATATGACATGATCATTGCATAGCATGTTGTAGGCTATTGTATTAGGTATGGTATGGCTATGACGCCCTAAATCTCGGGGGTCTGTTGACAACCCGTCAACCTGCGAAAAACCTGTGTGTCTCATATCATGAGACTCATACATGAGTAAAAATGGCAACTTAGGCCCATACATCAATACTCACCAAAAATCTAACCAACTATATTACAATAGTTCAAGAGTTAATTACGTCACTCTTAATACAAACATATATTAAAATTTTGAATTATAATACATGTTTTACAAAATAATTAATCAAAGCCACATATCGGCTTCCTTCACGAAAGGCCTCAATGGCGTCGTCTTCCGAGCAGCTCCTGTGCACGATGATGTTCCCTCGACAAAGTTAGCAATGCCCAGTAGTGATAATTTCCTACATGGGTTACTCCCCACCTAAGTGCACATATAATGGCAACCAAACACACTCAAGCAAATACATGATCCTACTTAAATGTCTACATGATATGGATGAGAATGCGACTCACCCTTTCCCACTTCTCGAGCCCTCACTAACTCCATCACGCATGCCTAAGCCAAATGTGAGAAAACACTGTTTTCGAGAACAAAAGTTTTCAAAACAAAAGGTTTTTGTTCTCGAAAACATATTCTTAGGGTTCGGTAAAATCCTGATGGACAACCCTCTAGAAATTGAATTTGTTGGATATCTCCCAAAACAATTCATGGGCTCCTCAGACGTGAATTGTTGGACAATCCTCCCAGCGATTCTCCGGAAAATATTCCATTGAAATTCCTTTCACAACCATTTTCGTTTTTCATTTTCTTTCATGTCATGCACTCATACCTATTATTCTAGGTTACCCCGGTGCATATGAAATGCATTATTCCATTTCCATACAATTCATGTTAATATATTTTACATGCATATATTAACAAAAATTTACTCACAACATCATGTTATTCAATTCTTAGCAATAACATCAAAATTAGCTCACATGGACTAATCAACAATCCAATTTAATTTCAATGGCTCTCACACAATTATATTTTATATAATTCAAACACTCATCATTAACACACTAAATTTTCATGCATTAACAATTTCTTTCCATACACCTCGAGCCCGTTCATCTTAAGCAATATTTTGCCCACAACACACATGGACCATTTCGGTCCGACAAACAAGCAAAGGCGCGCACGAAATATACCCTAGCCGGTTTCGGACTTATTTAGAAGTACATTAAAAACTAAATAGGAAATTTAGGGAAGTAAAACGAGAGACCCGAAATTAATAATGAAACAGGTAAATATATAATTTACCACTTGAGGATATGAGAGGCATAAATCAATAAGATTTATGTAATTATGGGATTTGAGAAAAGATGAGAGGCAAAATTAGAATATGTCATAAGTTGCCTTGCAAAGAAGTCTAAGGACCTAAATGCAATTACTTGAAACTTAAAGCAAAATGGATTTTACTTGACGAAACACTGGCCTTAGCAAAACATGGGATTTAAAAGGCAAATTGGTCTCCTCATTTTGAGGCCAAGACCGTAGAAGAGAGAGAGGAGAGGAAAAGAGAGAAAGAAGAGGAAAGAGGAAAGAAGAAGAAGAAGAGAAGAAAGAAGAGGAGAAGCCAAAGATCAAGCAAAAAGGTATGGAACTAACCTTGGATATGAATTCTAGTATGGAACTTTGGATTTTGTGTGGATCACATGGAATTTTAAGGCTTTGTATGGTGAATATATTATCTCCAAAGCTAGGGTTTTGATAAAATTGTATCTAAACCTTGGATTCTTGAAAATAGGGTTGATAAAACCCCATATGGTACAAGATAATCATAGAATCCTCTCTTTTAGGATGGATTCATAGTTAATTGAGAGTCTTTGAGTTAGGGTTTAGAGTGAAACCCTAACTAAGCACTTATCATGTTTGGTTTGTGTATGGGTTATAACCCATATTAGAATGGTTTTTGAAGTGATTCATGAAAGAATTTGGAAAATATCCATTGAAGAGAATTGAGTATGATAGAGATTATAAGATGAATTTGGAATGATTTTGATGTGTGTGGGAAGTATAAGAGTGATCCATGGATGAAAGGGCATGAAAAAGGGGAGAAAAGAAACATTCTGGGCATTCCCGGGTGATGTGTACCGGTACACTTTGTGTTCTGGTCATTTTTGGCCAATGTGTACCGGTACACATTAGAGGTGTACCGGTACACCCCTGTTCTGGTTTTCCAATTTTGACCAGTTTTCGTATTTTGGCCATAACTTGCTCATTTCTTATCCGATTTGAGTGATTCAAGTGGCCAATTAAAATAGATTTCAAGGAGAACCAAACATAAAGAAATAGGAATCGTTAAATTCTGGATCTAAGTGGCCTAAAAATTCACTCAAAGTGGGGCCATGTGCAAGCCAAATTCTGGTTTCAGTTTTGATCATAAAGTAGTCCGGGTTGTTTCGGACGTAACTTGAGTTTCGGTGCTCCGAATTAGGTGATTCTAGTTGGAATAGAACCCTTAACACCTTGGCTTTAAATGGTACAAAGACCTAGGTTAAAAATGAAGTTAATACCCCCGAAAAAATAGGTAATACAAACTGTCCCTAGTATAATGGTGAAATTAATTTGGTTGGCGGTAAAATGCCATAACTTTATTTTGGATTATCCAAGTGGAATAATTCCAATTTCTAATTAAAATAGATTCATTGAGGGACAAGAATATGTGAATGAGTATTTATGAATGAGTATACATGAATGAGTAGACATGAATGAGTGATACGTGAATGAATACGTGAATGAGTATTTATGAATGGTATACATGAATGAATAAAGTGAATGAATATGTGAATGAGTATTTATATGAATAAGTACATGAATGAGTATGTCATTGAATGAATACGTGAATGATTGATGAATGAGTATACATAAATGAGTATACGTGAATGAATATGTGAATAAGTATATGAAATGAGCACATGAATGAGTATGTGAATGAATATATATGAATGAGCATATGAAATGGTACGTGAATGAGTTTATGGAGAGAAAATAAATTACATAGATTGAGTATATCTTTGAAAGATAATACGAAAATGATTGTGGAAATTGAATGTGATATTTAAAAACCGAATGAAGGTGAGCAGCGATAATAAGGGCGGGATTCATCAAAAAAGCGAATCGGAGTCATAAATGTGAATAGGAAAGTGAATATAGAATTGAAATGTGATATTTGAAAACCAAATGATTATGAATGATGATAAGGCAGGATTCATTAAAGCGGATCTGTCATAAATGTGAATTAATTGATATATGAATGAAGCTAGCGGCGGGATACACCGCTTGGCATCCGTCATGAAGGCACCGAGGAAATTTTCCAATGTCCCGCGGCGGGATGCACCCGATCGATCCGTCATGATGGCTTATGGCATTGAAGAAATGTCCCACTTGGCGGGATGCACCAATCGGCATCCGTCTTGATGGCGTATGACATTTAATTGATACCACGTGTCGGGATGCACTAAACGGCATCCGTCATGATGGGAGAATCGAATAATTGATACCACGTGTCGAGATGCTCCAAACGGCATCCGTCATGATGGGAGAATCGAATAAATGATACCACGTGTTGGGATGCACCGCGGCATCATATGATGGGGAGATAGAGATCGTTAAATGTATAAGCACATTACCGAATGATAATAAGGGTGGGATTCATCAAACGGAATCCGTCAAAAATTGTGAATCGAATAGTCAAGTTGAAATAGCCAACATTGACGAGTGTAATGGGATTGTTATGAATATGCTTAAATCTCATGAATTGATCGTGAAATGGATTGTTGCATTGAGAATGCATGTTATTAAGTGTGAATGTTATGGGTCTTTTGAATTTGTAAATGGTCATGGGATTGCTAGAAAGAAGTGTTTTAAGCAATTAAAAGGTCTAAAATGGAATAACATAAACAACATGTTTTGGAAAGATAATTGAAAATGTCGAGATGTAGGGCTCCGACTTGAATCACTTGGCCAAAGGTCAGTCAGGTCGGTGTGACACTTTTGAAATAAAAATTTAATAAGAGCGAAATAAATGTTTTGATTGAAAACGTGTCGAATGCGTAGGGCTCCGGCTTGGATCAAGCCAGCAGGTCAGTCGAGAGTTCGGGTCAGCGACACTTTTGAAAATAAAATTTAATAAGGCGAAATAAATGTTTGATTCAAGAAAGCGTCCCGGAGTAAAGCTAGGGCTCCGGCTTGGATCATGACCGGGTCGAATGCGGGGATTAGTTAGCTACACTTTGAAAATGAAAATTGTAGCAGAAAACTAAAAGGATTTAACGGGCATCCCGGATCATGAAATGTAATTTCTAAGGGAGTTGATTAATGGCTTAGGCCGTGATAATGATAAGAGTCTAATATGTATTGGTATTAGTTTGATTTGACTATATTAATAATTTAATATGACATTAAAATGTTCTGAATTACATTATATTATAGTTACTTTGAATCAGTTTGATCTATCCTTACATATAATGAATATAGGTTCTGCTGTAAAAGTATAATGAGAAGTAATAAAAAATAATGATAAGATAAAAAAATAAAATCTGTAAATATGAGTTGATTGAAGTCATAGAGTAGCTTGAACTATATATATAAGTAAATGTTATAAAAGATACAGTGAAAACGATTTTTGTTATTGATGATCACAATATATCATTACTAAGCGTCAAACTTAACCATGATCTTATTAATCATTGTGATGAAGAATAAAGACAGATATCACATGACGTTCAGTTATCATTAAGTTGATTTCACCGTAACTGTTTCATACAAATCTTTGATCATTGTGTTGATATCTTATAACATAAAATGTTGTACTCAATGGTTGGTTAACATATTGTGAATTTAATGGATTTATCAGGTGTATTCTTTGTATATGAATGTTTTTATTTATAAAAGTGTTTATATACCACGGTATGATTAAACTCGAAAAAAAAATAAAAATTCAGATGCATATCAGTTTACCAAACAGTTCTGGATCTTATGATGGATGGATAAGTGATGGAAGTAACAAATATTTTCATGACCCATATAAATAGGTGGGACAATAAGTGAGCGACCTCTCATAACATCAGTTCATTTGTGAAGCGAAATCATGCTCATTCGACGATATTTCCGCGACCACATTATTTATAATTCTGACTTATTACAACGATTCATGGTGTCTCATTGTATTGAATTTTGGCATTCAGTCCAGTTTGAGGTAGTCATGACCCTCACGACCTCATATCAAATCAGCGTTAACAAACTTGATGGACAAATCGATGAGCCATATCAGTTATAAAATACAAAATCAGTGCCAACAGTATTATGCGTGGGAACAATAACTTCTTATAACGGAAAATAGCGATTAAAATTGGCGAAGAGTCAGGAGGAAGGGTGAGGCTTCATATATAGAATCCACTCTTTCTCTTCTCTCTTGGTTTAATCTTATCCACCTCCTCTTATCATATCGACCGGAACTGATTGGATTAGAGGTGAGGAATTTGTCAACATCTCAATCTTATCCATTCTGAAGTGGTTTCATGGGATTGCACCTATCTTATCATCTGCTAGTTTTCACATAATGGCATGTTAACATGTCTTCAGTATGACCTGGCCGACCTCCGATGTTATTAACTCGCGCGGCGTAACCGTATTCAGAGTATAACGCAGTATCGCATACCCGTTGCCTCAAAAAGCGTTAATTTTAACGTCAGAAATTGACGTTGTTCTGAATTTTGAAGACAGTTCAATGACTCAAACGTTTCGTCTTATGAATCTGAAAAATTCGGTTTTGATAAGTACCATTTTGGAAAGTCCGGTTTTCTCAGGTTTCTGATGAGTTACCATCGCTATGGAACTTATGAAGGCGCCATGGTTGATTCGCTTTGGATTGAAGGTTGAAGAGGTTACATTGTTTGCGATCAAACTGTGTGAGTTGGGTTTGACTGACCAAAAGTTAAGTTTTTAGTTATTGATAATTGGATGATGGACAAACATTCATGTTGGCGCATTTTATATTGAATGAATCAAATTGCATTTGTTATGTTATTAACATATAATCGATGATTATATTGATGTGTGATTGATGTCAACATCGGATTATGGATCAAATATCATGACTTATCATTATCCATACGGTTTGTAAATGTTCATGTATCTTTCATATAATATCAGAAAATTGCATTGGCATCATACATTTATATTGATCATCGTCGGATTGGTGTGATCAGTGTATTTCTTCACGGTGAAGTATTGAATGATTGTGACACCGGAAAATGGAACGAAATAAGATGTGAGATAAGGTGCAATGATCAAAATAATCCATGTTTGGTGACCAGTTGAGATGATAATCACGCACGTAGTGAAGATATTGGTTAAACGCGATAAAGGCGGTGTCAGTTCAGAAAATGTTTTGAATGAAGTGCAATCAGTGGTGGCCAGAAAAATCGTTATGAAGAAATCGTGATGTTGATTAAGTTAGGAAGTTGTCAATGTTTGATCAGTCAGTTAATCGGTGTGTTTCCTTTTTGTTGTGGATGTGAAGTGGTGGGATGATTACCAACTCAGAATGAAGTCAGGACTCAGGTGTGACATAGAAGTCGTTAGTTCCAGTTATGGTTGACATGAAATTGTGCCTCTATGTGACTGGATATTTCATATTGCCAATTATGAAATCTGTTGATATTTATATAAATATTGTGGTTTCAGTGAGGAACTCAAACACCATGAGATTATCTCATTTCTCGCATATTGGGATTCCTTTGATTGTAGACAATCTGACGTGTGTTAAGAAGGATGGGTTGTGATGAAACAATTTTAAGTATATTATTTGATCGTTACATGTTTTGGTATAATATAAAGTTGTATTCAAATACTGAAATAATCAGTGTATATATATATATATATACCTCAAATATATCATATACCATAAATGACACCTCTGGATTTGAGTGTTCATGTAATTTGATTTCTTAATTAAATAAATTGTTTGTTTTACTAAAGCCACAACAGATTAATGACCATTTTATAGTTCTGGTAATAATATGTATGTGCTGATCCATCTTTAGCATTTTGTTCATATTCCAAGCAATGTTTTAATTTAATTTTGATGATGAACAAGTATTTTGGAACTTGAATCAAGAGAGAAACATGAGATAATATATTCCTATACACAGGTACATATAAAACTGGAGGACCCATAGGGTGTCTTTGGTCTATGGGAATAAGAATATCCATAGGATGTGTTTAGCATATGATAATAAGAATGAAAATGGAAGAAGAGTGAAGGAAATTTATGATATCATAAAAAGGACAACAATCAAGATTCTAGTAAGAGCATGATTTGATTTTCATAGTACAACATTTTTTAATATGACCATAGGGTAAAACATCACATGGAATGTACAAAAGAACTGGAGTTTTGTCCCAAAATATTATTATTATTATTATTATTATTATGATTATTATTATTATTATTATTTTAAATTATCAAAATAGTTTGAAAACCAAACTAATGTTCAAACTAGTGCGTCTAAACCTTGTAGGAATACACATCATCAAAGGTGTAGTCAATGACTATGGCTTTATTAATTTCTTTAAGTTAAAGCCGCAAAAAAAGTCGTGACTACGGCTTTAATTTAAAAAAATTAAGACTATGGCTTTAATGATGTATATTCCAACGTGACCAAGACGCACTAGTTTGGACATTATTTACGTTTTCAAAGTATTTTTGCATTTTTTTAAAAAAAATTGTATTAGTTTGAGACAAAACTCTTGATTGTGCCACTTCACCTATCAATCTATCTCATGAAGTCCATCCTTTTTCCTTCATTCCGAACTGCCAATACACTTTAGAGCATAAAATCTCTGATAGAGCATATCAAGGACAAACAAAAATGAAAAGAAATTATAATCCTTGCATCAATTTCCTCTTTTTGTTCTTGCTCCCCCAACTGAAGTAGGATCATACACTCATCTAAAAGTAGATTAGAAAAAAAGAAAAAAAAAAAAAAAGGAAAGAAAAAGAAAGAAAAAGCCTTCTGTTTCTAACATGGCTGCACTAAGACAACATCACAAGTTTATGGCTGCACCATTTTGATTTATAAGAAAACCTGTATAAAGTAAAAGTACTACAACTCCTCCACAAGGATTGAAAATCCACAGCCACATCGCTTTGTCTTCACCAAGTTCTCTTCATCAAAACTCTCCTCTGCTACAAAAACATGCTCATGTTCTTCTCTGAATACCATGCATAGAGGATCCAATTTAGTACCCTCTACGTACTCTTGCTGGCTGTCAAGAGGCTGTCTGTCATTGCCACCACCCTCAACCTGCGAAGACAACCTATTATCGACTTCTATTAAGCCGGTGGAGGTCTTTGATAGCAAACCGTTTCCATAACAGTCATTCAGCCTTTGGCGAGTCACAATAGATGAAAGAAGCTGATACCACCTAGAAAGAGCATGTGCTTCCATCCCTCTCTTCTCTTCCGCTTGCCTTCTCTCTTCAGCATCTGCATATGCCTAATAAATAATTTTTAATTAAGATACTTTTTTGAGGAATAATTTGATATTCACTTCATTAAAGTAAAGGAAAATTCTAGAAGAAATTTGGGTGACACAAAGGTCACCCATCTTAAAAAGAACAACAAGTGGAAGCTTGTGTTTCTTCTTTGTATAGCTTGTAATTCAGGATACAGAAAATTATGTCAATACGTGCAAGAATTCATGACACTTGTCAACAATATCCAAAATCATATAATATGTGAAGTCAAAGTACAGTGAGGTCTATATGCTTGATCAGAAAAACAAGTACAATTCAGATTTATACGTAAGAGAAAAAAAATAGATAACTTCCTTAAAATATTGCTCATTTCAAATCTTAAAAAAAAATAAATAAATAAAATCAAAGTCCTCAAGACTGAGCACACTGAACAGTTTTAGCACAAGTAATGCAGTTGCATAGTTGCAAATAGATCTTACCTCTAAAATGGCATCCTTGAACTCAGCACATACCACAATACCATCAAATACAGGAATAGATCGACCATTTCTGAATTCAAATCCAACCATAGCAGGAGCAAAATCAATTTCCAGCTTCTTGGCGATGGGAGCAACCCTTGGCATGCTCAAGTGCACAGTCCCAGGAGGAAGGCACTTTTCTGACCATACATCCACTTGACCCCGTTCATTCTAGAAGCCAAATCCAGTGTTCAGCAGTCATAATTTAAGTATGAAGTTATATAAAGAAACGAACCACATCCATAGAGTAAAGGTTGGTGAAGAATGTATTAACTGAGCACTCAGAAGTTCCTTCCATGTATGAGAATATCCATAAACCAGATAACAAGATGAAGCTATTGAAAGTGAGAATATTCTTTATATGAATTGTTATATATAGACATGATCAAAATATAAACATAAAGTTTTCTCAGATATAACATATCCATATGTGTGTGACAGCATCCAAAGAGAAAAGGTTGGCAATGAATGTATAAAGGTGAGCACTCAGAACTTCCATGAATCAGAATATCAATAAACCATATGACAAGATGAAAGTATTGAATGTGAGGATATGCTTTATATAAACTGTTATATATAGATATGATCATAATAAAAATATTAAGCTCCCTCACATGTAAATAGGCATATCTATACGTGCGTGTGTTAACGGGATCAACTTATGTCCTTAATACAGCATGGCTTTAAAAGGTTCAAGCCACACCTAGGCTCAAAAGTCTACTACAACTTAGACGAAAGGTACAACACAAGGCACACACACGTGTGATGTGAAATGTGACCTTAAATGCTTATCAATTTTATGACATACAATTTAAAATCTAATTGAATTAATAAAAAAAATATAATATTCGTAACATTTAAATGAAACATTTAATAAAACAGTAATGAAATTTATATAATTACAAATTTTAACAATGAGGTCGGGCTCGGTGGTTAAAGAGTTGGGAGGGGCATAGGGAAGGACCAAGTTTGAGTCTTTCTAGAATATAATACTACAATGTTGTCATTCCAAGTGAATAGATGCCCAAAAAAAATTTAACAATAAACGTGCTTAAATAGGAAACATAAAGTTTACAAGGCACATACCTCTTCAATAAGGGGCATATCATTGCAAGTGAGGTGCTATCACTAGGAAGTGGTTATTGTCAAGAAGTATAACAGCTGTATTTTTATTTTTTAGGGAAATATATATTTTAGGAGTTTTTTGTTTTTTTTATCCCAAAGATTATAGAACAGTGTCCATGATTCTAGGGATCATGGGATAGTTTCCATGATTCTAGAGATCATTACAGGATAGTTTTCATGATTCTAGGGATCATTATAGGATAGTTTCAATGATTCTAGGGATCATTGAATAGTTTCCATAATTCTAGGGATCATTATGGGATAGTTTTCTTGATTATAAGGATTATTAGTTTCCATTTCTCATTGGGTACAAATACCCATTGTAATTTTGACTTTGATAACAGAACAAAAATTCAATTCCTTCTAATTTTCTAAGATGCCATCAAAGCCCTAGGTTTTCATGCCTTCAGGATTTTTTTACCTTCATTGCCATGTCTTGTTCAGCCTATTGGAGTCTTCTTTGTGCTCCCTTTTTTTTTGCTTTGTGTTCTAGTTCAAAAACAGAGTAGTTTTCATAGATTTTTTCCAGCCTTCGTTGTTTATCTTTTCAACCTTCATTGTTGTATAGTTCCTACCAGATTTTACAGCCTTCATTACTGCCTACATCTCTATCTTTTTTTCTGTTCTTTTGTATTTGATATGGCTGCATCTGAAACCACCATTACCAGCAACCTCATATCTTCTGATGAATTAATTCGGTGTAAGAGACAGGTGACCTACAAAATATTAGGGCATCGTATTGTCTCAATGGAAAGAATTACTTGAAGTGGTCTCAATTTTTTCGGACCTATCTAAAGGGTAGAGGGCACCTCGACCACCTAACTGAACTTGGACCAGCAAAGGATGATCCCACTTTCAGGGCTTAGGACGAAGAAGACTTTATGATCATGTCCAAGATTTATGATGCAATGGATCCAAGATTAGTAACAGTTGCATGTTTTTGTCTACAACATAGGATATATGGGATTTATTTGTTGTACTTACTCAAAGGATTACGATGCAACACAAATATATGAGATCAAGAGCGAATGCAACACAAATATATGAGATCAAGAGAACAACTGAGGCAACAAAACAAGGGGAGAAATCAATCAATAAATATGCTAATATTCTACAAGACCTGTGGTAGGAACTTGACCACTACCTTGAGGCCTAGTTATAGGAAGATTGTTGTTGCCAATGTTCCTTAGACACCATAGCAGGAGTATGAGACATACTTATATCACCCTCTTTAACCCTGAGAAATGTCCTTCATATACCAAAACTTTCAGCAAATTTAGCATATGTCCCAAAACTCACTCACGACCTCAAATGTTGTGTGGTTTTTCAGGACTAGGGCTTAGAGAGGAGGATTGGAGTTGCTAAGGAAAAGAACTATCTCTATCATCTTGAGTGTCCTTAGAGAAACATGAGTAATTTGTTCACATCATTCCTTAGTACTCAAAATAAAATGTCATATAGCTCTATCATTTACATTTTGGTCATCCATATTTTCGAGTCTTACACAACTTTAAAATATGCGCTTAAGGCACGCCTAGGCTCAAGGTACAATAACTCTCTAGTTATAGTGCCTAACCTACTAAGACATGAGCCTTATTGAAAAAGCGCACCTTGTAGACTATAATTCCTTTTTAAACACTTTTATTTTCGAAATTTTTAATTATATATTGAAATTTAGATACTTTCATAATTTCTTTTTTAATGAAATTTTCTTTTAAATGTTAGGAATCTTTTTTTTTTTTTTTGAGAGAGAAAAATGTTAGGAATCTTAAATTTTTGTATTAATATAATCATATTTTGTAGAAGGTCAAGTTGTCCGATTAAGGGAAGTAGGTCTGATTCCTAATGTTTATGGATTGGGATTTTCAGTTCCCAGATCTCAGGGATACAAATCTAAATGGATTTACAGTTGTATATCTACTTTCCTTAGATATTGTAAATTAGTTCCTATGATTAAGGACCTGGTTTAGGATCCTCCATGTATTTATATGTGCCTTGTATGTTATTCAATGGAGACAGAAAAATATCTCTTTTACCATATTCTGCTTCATGGTATCAGAGCAGCCTTTGACTCCTCAGTTTGCCCCTGTTTGCCGTTACTAAAATAGAGCCTTTGTTCTTCAATAACCTTAGGCCCTCAGTCAAGACATTCCTCACTATTTCCATCATTTTTCAACAGTCCCTAACTCCTTGTTGCCATGACTAATATTGAGAACTCATCCCCAAACATTGGCAGACTCTTCTTTGACCATTAATCCTCCAAATCAGTCAATTCCAGTCACCCCCATTCCAGTGACCAGTCACAAACTCAATGATCACAATTATCTCCAAGTGCCAAAGATCCTAAATCAAGCACCCTTCACCAAAGATCAACTCAATATGCTTCAACAACTACTCAACAAGTCGCCTCAACCTACAGCAGCCTATGGCCCAGAAGTCCATCAACAAGGGGATGACAATCAAACCCTACATGTTGCAAAGTCATCTTCTGCCTCTTGGATTGTTGATTCTGGTGCATCTAATCATATGACAGGTGATAAGTTTGTCTTTTCTCAATTTTATCCTAGTCGGAGCCATCATACCGTTCGCATAGCTAATGGTTCTCATGCCAAAGTGGTTGGAAAAGGAACCATACAACTATCAGAAACTCTCAATCTTTACTCAGTTTTATTTGTCCCTGATCTTGATTGTAACCTGCTCTCTGTTAGCAAGCTTAATAAAGACTTTAACTGTGAGACTAAATTCTTGGCCAATTCTTCTGTGTTCTAGAATTTGGAATCAGGGCGAATGATTGCCAATGCTGAACTTTGCACAGGTTTATATATCCTCAAAGTAGACCAATCTCCCATAGGTCATGATCTTAGAACTTGGTTTCAAATTGTTAGTCATGAGTCCAATAAGGATAGTGCTATTATGTTGTGGCACTTTTGGTTAGGTCATCCCAATTTTAGGTGATTAAAGCACTTATTTCCTTCATTATTCACTAATAAAGATCCAAGATCTTTTCATTGTGATATTTGTCAATTGTCGAAGCATACCCGTAGTAACAATTCTCCTAGTCCTTATAAATCATTTCATCCTTTCTCTCTTATCCATGGTGATATTTGGGGACCTACAAAAATTCTAAATGTTACAGGTGCTCGATGGTTCTTATGATTGGTAGATGATCACACACGTCTAAGTTGGACATTTCTTATGAAAGAAAAATCTGATACTAGTCAGATTTTCAAAAACTTTCATGCCATGGTCAGAACCCAATTCCAAATGAGTATACAAGTACTCAAAACTGATAATGCAAGAGACTTCTTCAATTCAACTCTTAGTCCTTATCTTCTATCTAATGGCATTGTTCATCAAAATACATGTGTGGACACACCACAACAAAATAGTGTGGCAGAACGCAAAAATAGACATCTTCTTGAGGTGGCTCAATCTTTACTCTTCACTTCTAATATTCCTAAATGATTTTAGGGGGAAGCAGTACTTACTACAACCTATTTCATCAATAGGATGCCTTCTAGGATTTTAAAATTCAAAACTTAGATGCAAACATTCCTAGAACACTCTCCAAAATCCCATCTAGTATCACAGATTCCTCGCAAAGTCTTCGGATGTAGTGCTCTTGTCCATATTCATAGTCAACACCGAGGTAAATTAGATGCAAGAGCCAAAAAAATCCACCTTTTTTGGGTACTCATCCAATAAGAAGGGATACAAATGCTATTGTCCTACTTCCTAGAAAATTTCACTCAATGGATGTTTCCTTCTTTGAAAATATTCCTTATTTCACCAACTCTGTGATTCAGGGGGAGAGTCATAATCATGAATCACATAATTGGGATTGGTCATCCCATATTGAATCTAATCAGCCTATTACTTAGTCTAATTAGAATTGGAATCCGCCTATTTCTCTTCCTCCTCCTCACCATGGTGTCTCACCTCAAATGCTTCTAGAACAGTCATCCACCAGCCCTAAATCTACACAACCTAAACCTCCATTCCAACCTAAGTCTACACAACCTGAACCTCCATCCCAGCCTAAGTCTACACAGCTTAAACCTCCATTCCAGCCTATTCCTCTTCTCACTCTAGACAATAATATTAAGGTCTACACAAGGAGGCAAACGTAACATAATCCCCACCCTTGTCTTTTGCCATTAGCGACTACAATTGTAACATAATCCCCTGACCTTCTTTCTTTATGATACGAACCATACTGTGCAATGAGACTTGTGCCCTAGACAGTGTTAAATCCCCTTGGATCGTCACTTTTCGGCCTTCCATCTCAACCTATAGGCAAAGGTTGCCCCAGTTCATCACCGAGTCTCCTCAGGTGGCCAACCACTGGAATCCCAGGACTATGTCAAACGCTCCCAACTTTAAGGGGAAGAAATCAATGACAACCGTTATCTCTGCCGGTTGAAGACGTAGCCCTCGACACACTCTCCTGAACCCTTTATCTCATCCCCATTACCCATCTGAACGTCAAATTCTTAGGTTCGGGTGCATCCGAATTGCAGATCTAGTACTAGACTCTCTACGATGAAGTTGTGTGAGGCTCCCGAATCTATGAGTACAGTGACCTCTCGAGACAATAGCATTCCACAGACCTTCATGGAGTGCGAGGTACAGAAACCCACCAAAGAGGAGACACACAACACTGCTGAGGTTGCCCCATCGACGTATTCTTCCTCGATTTGGTTTTTTCTAGAACCACGGTGTTCTCCTCTTTGTCTTCCTCGTCTATCACTCATAGCACTTGTAGTGTCTTTTGCTTGCAACGATGTCCCGAGGAAAAATGCTCATCAGAGAGGAAACACAATCTCTTCTCTCATCGAGTCTGCATCTCCTTCTCCATTAATTTTAGAAATGGCGGTGGAATTAGGCAAGGTGAAGACAAAGTGGGAGGAGATGCGTGGGGATTGTCAAAAATTGGATGGGAAGAAATGGCAGAATTAATGGGGGGTAGTTGGCGTGCTGCTTGAGGAACAGTTGTCACTGCAATTGTGTGTGATGCACGCTGTTCCCTAAGTGGGCCCACTGAGGTGGGCTTTGACCATCTCAGAATAAGCCCTGCCTGATATGCTCCCATCACCGCATGTTTGTCTTCAATCTTCTACGCTGCTCTCATCTTCCCTGCCAATCTTGTCAACTTTAGTTGCTAGAGTTCGGCTTGTATGTTCGGCCGAAGTCCGTTGACGAAAGCTGCTTCCCTTAACCGGCTGTGGTACTCCTCGGAGTGGAGCCGAAATCATCTCGAACTATCGTCGATACTTCTATATAGTCGAGGTTTGGAGGAGAGACATCAATTGTTCGAATCAAGTGCCCTCCTAGCTTGATCGGAACCGGAGTAGCAGTAATTCTTTAAACTCTTCCCAGCTGCAAAAGCGATGTTGCCCCTCTTCCCATATGTACCAGGCTAGGGCCTTACCCTCCATGCAAACCATTGCGGCACTCAACCTCTCTTTGGCGCATAAGTCATTGATTTCGAAATATCGCTCTACTCGAAAAACCTAGCCCGTTGGGTTGGCACCATCAAAGACGGGAAGCTCCAGTCACCGTGGAAGGTACTCCATGTCGATCGTTGTAGACTAGGTAGCAGGGTGAGAGACTTTCCCCTTTCTCCGTAGAGTATTGGTGACCCTGACTCATGGGGGCCTGGTTCAAACTCAGGGGGTGAAGAAGATGCCGATTTTTTACCACCTCCCGTTAGCAACCTCTTGATCTCCTAAATCCCTTTGTCTAGAGCACCGAAAGATCGCTCTAGGTGAGACAGTTTGCTCATTCCCTCTATAATTTCTTTTGGGTTCAATTGGAGAACTGTTGAGTGTAAATCATCTAATTCCCTTCAAAATCCCAATTGCAGATTTTCCATTCGAGCTTCCATCTCCTTCCACTTTGTCTGCATGGTCGAGGAAGGCGTGCTCGATACGCGATAGAGCCTGATTTCAACTTTTTCGGGTGAAGAAACTCTTCTGCAGTTTATTTCCCCTTTTTCGTAGCTTCAAAAAGAGATTCAAGGGTGTAGACACCCCTCCCTCAATTACAAGGATCACTCATCATCTCATTCATGCCTCACTATACACCCCTCAATTACAAAACTGAAGAACTAACCTGGAGGTTTAGTCTTCCTTGTTCTAATGGCAAACTCAATACCAAAAAGGTCTCTAGCATGCATGTACAAGTCCAATTGTGATATAATTGCATCATGTTCATCTGTCTTTCACCAAGCTCGACATTCAACTACATGCATAATTAAAGATTTTTTAATCTAGGTCCACTCATAGTCCTTTTGTATCATAATAGAACTGTGGGTTCAAAAATACCCAGTTGAATGCAAAGGGCGATGAAGCTTAACCTCCCACCTCCTATCAATGATTTCCATGATTTCCCTATACCTTCTCCTCATTCCCATTAAAGCTTTTGACAATTGTTTCCTTCACCTTTTTCATGGCAGCATAAATGTAGCCCATAGGAGGTGTCACATGCCCAATTTCTAGCTTGCGTGTGCGAAGCTAGAACCAGCCCAGGCAGGCGCTTCTCATTGCCCCAGCCGAGCCTGAGGCGTGGGGCTCTCCCGACTTGTATTTTGTTGCTCTTAAAATACCTAGACCCTATAGCACAAAGGCTCCCACATGATCAGGATACTCAATGCTCTCTATGGATCCAATTCTCAATCATCTAGCCAAGTGGGCATGCAGGCCCTTTATATAGGCTGCTTAGGGGTAGTCCTATTACAAATCTGACTAAGAGTCTTACTCTAACTCTAAGTCTTCAACTGCAAGTCAACGCGAATCCTTCCCGGACTAAGAGTCTTGACTAATCAGGACTCCTAAGCGTGAATCCCTCTTGGACTAGGAGTCTTTCCTGCTCAGGACTCCTAATGCCTTAAGACTCCTTGTGCCGCAGGACTCCTTGTGTTGTAGGACTCCTTGTGCTGTAGGACCCCTTGTTGCACTCCAATTAAGAGACTTGCTACCTAAGGCTTTCATGCCTATATAAGGCAGCCATCCCCCACTCTGATCTCCCTTTGCTTCAAGTGTCGCGCCCTAAGCCCCCTCTAAGCCGTGAGTACCGCGATTACTATTGTGCGCGTCTGAACTAGACTATGTGCTTGCCTTCCCTCATGTGCATGCTTGGCTCACGCACTATGCTGCCGAGCTTCTCATCCCGTGCCAACACTAGCTTCCTCATTTCGCCCGATATCCTTCCGCGATCTTGGCGCATGAAGTGAAGCGACACCCTCATTACCGCATTGAACTAAAGTCATCTAGTCGGTATAAGCCCTCTACTAAAGGTAGTCGTCGTCCTCATCGACTTCAACCGCGCATACTCATTGATCTACTCTTCAAACTACCACAAAGTAGCACCCTTCTCCCAACTTGCTTCACTGACGAGCGTTCCCTTCCAATAAATCAAGTACTCAATCCACTTGTTCTTCCAGTTGCCCATCCTCCTATCCTACAGGATGCTTGCAATTTCTTTGCCGAACTCAACCCTGATCATAAGCGGGTTCCGCTTTGCTTACACTCTATTCGGACTATGATCGTGATGATAGGGCTTCAAGAAGCTTACATGGAATGTCGGGTGAAGCTTGATCTCGGGTAAGCCGGCTTGTATACCCTACGTTCCCGTCGCCACACGAGTTCAAAGGGACCATCATGCCCGGGATCGAAGCCTCTTTAGGCGTTTATTTCAGTTTTCTTCCATATTTGAGGAGTTAGCTTCAATAGAACCTTCTCCCCTTCCTCAAATTCCAAAGGCCACCTGCCTTTGTCAACATATTTCTTCATGCATCTACTTGCCTTTTCAAGGCTGTCCTGAGCTTCATCAAGTAAATCATGTCGAGTCTTTGCAAACTTGTATCGTGAGTTCTGCGCTACTTGGCCAGGTTGCTTAGAAACTAACGCGTCGGCGTGCAAGGTTGGAAACGATTCTTTACCTTAAAGGGCTCATTCGTGGCTGAGAAGCGGTGCAGTTATAAGATAAGCTACCTTGGCTGAAGTTCCAACGGTTTGTTTGAGCGGCTGTACATGAGTGTGTAGTACTCCTCGAGGCATCTAATTCACTTTCGCTTTCAGTCCTAGCAGAGTCGATTACGAGGGTGATTAAGCGTTAGAGAACTTGCACTATGTACCTCACATCTTGAACAGTTCAACCCAAAATCTACCTGTGAACCGCGTGTCTCGACCGCTTACTATGTCCTCAGGCATCCCAAAATGCTTCACAACATTGCTAAAGAAGATTCGCGCTACTTCTTTAACTAGACACTCACTCGGGGTTGGTATGAAGACAGTGTACTTAGCGAACCTGTCGACCACTACCAAAACTGATCCGAAGCCCTCAACTTTCGGAAACTTGCTAATGAAGTCCATTGGTAAACACTGCCATGGTCTTTCCGGAATGGGTAGGGGTTGTAGCAAACCCGCATCCTTCTTCCGCTCGGTCTTGTCAACTTGACAAACATGGAATGTCTTGACATAAGCTTGCACATCTTCCTTCATCTTAAGCCCGATGAAAGAGCGGAGTGTGAACCAACGCTAATGTCACTCTCTTCTCTGGGTGGCCCGACCCGCGTATCACGTGTCTCAGCCCAGCCAACTCGTCTCAACTTGCTTAAAGGCACATATAGCTTCCCTCCTGTGAAGTAAAGCAACTCATTTTCTAGCTAGTATCGCCTCGTGGTGCCGTCTTTCACCTGCTACACCAGCTTTTGATATATCGAGTCTTATGGAGCTTCTTGTCTTACTCGCTCTATGAAGTCTGCCGCCAACTTCATTTTCAGCCGTGATACACATAAGCTCACCCAACTTCCTTCACACTCCCATGCTTGGTTGTGTCGACCCGAAACGTACACCCACGAAGTCAAAGTCGGCCCGAGAACTCTTGCCATGAGTTTTCTTGGCGGGTAAGCTTCTTACGAGTTTGAAGAGGTGTTGGCTCGTTGTCGATCCTACTACGAATCGTGTTCCCATCAAGTAGTGCTTCCATATCTCTAGGCAATGGATGACCGCAGTCATCTCTTTCTCGTGGGTGTTGTATCTTTGCTCTACTGCATCCAACTTCTAACTCTCGAATGCTAAGTGCCCCTCTTGCACCAACACACTATCTAGGGCCCTATCCGACGCTTCCGTGCACACTTCAAACGACAACTCCAAGTCGAGTAGTCTCAAAACTGGCTCTAAGGTGATCGCATCCTTGAGCTTTTGGAAGCAGCTTGGCACTCTGCATCCTATTCCCACATCCTCTCTTTCTTCAAAAGGTCCGTGAGAGGACAAGCTATCTTAGAATAGCCCTTGATGAATCTTCTGTAGTAGTCAAGGCAAGCCAATCTCAAATTGATGCCACCTTTGCACCATCCATTTGAATCTGGAAATTGGAAATCAGGTGACCTAAAAATTTGATCTCGATTTGAGCAAACTCGCACTTCTCCTTCTTGACATACAACTGGTTTTGCCTCAGTCTGTCAAACACCTTCTCAAGGTGTACCAAGTGATCTTTTAGAGTCGGCCTGTAGATCACGATGTCATCCAAGTATACCACCACGAATGATTCTAGGAAGTCAAATAGGACATCATTCATGAGGTTACAAAATGTCGCAGGGGAGTTAGTCAATTCGAAGGGCATGACTAAGAACTCGAAGCTTCCATACCGTGTCACACATGTAGTCTTGGCCTCGTCCTCTTGACCACACGCGCACTTGTGCCTCCAGGATCACGGTCCCAGCTTGGTGAAGTACTTAGCCTTGCTCGTCGATCGAGCGATTCTACTTGACAGTATCGGATACTTGTTCTTGATCGTGACTTGTTCGATTCTTTCATTAATCTACACATTCGAAGAGAGTCATCTTAGCTATGAAACAACACAATTTACTCTGATTGCTTTAGAGGAAATTTTGGATGACCGCATCCGACAACTCCGTCGATTGCTACCTCGACTCGATCAGTGCAGTGGGGTCATCGATAGGGAGCTTGGCGAGGTGCGGATCACGGCGCAGAGCTCAATGCGGTGATAGATGCGCCTTCTCAGTAAGCGACTTCTTGGGCAAGGCGAGAGGCATCACGTCTTGAAAATCTTTTCGACATGGGGACTACTACATCGTCGACGTGCTTACAATAAAACTTGATCTCATTCGGTCTTGCAACATACGTGTGCTCACCTTTCCTAAGTCATTTCTCCAACTGTAGGGAAAACAAGGTC
Organism: Tetrastigma voinierianum; assembly: GCA_016808115.1. Classification (NCBI taxonomy): domain Eukaryota; kingdom Viridiplantae; phylum Streptophyta; class Magnoliopsida; order Vitales; family Vitaceae; genus Tetrastigma; species Tetrastigma voinierianum. Next base: position 1,952,715 of record JAEQBH010003347.1, on the reverse strand, counting down.
TTCTCCCCCGAAGGTCTCTTAGGCGGCTTGCTGATGCCGACCACAAAGCATGGCTACTTCTCATCCATGATCAACAGTCCATTTTAGTGTGGCAACAAGGCTACCTTGGCCCTTTGTAAGAAGTCGTTGCCTAAAATGAAGTGAAAATCATCCAAAGGAACACTAAGGAAGTCTATCGTACATTTCCAATCCCCCATCTGAATTTCCATGTTCTTTGCCAGGCCATGCGTCTCTTGTGCTTGGCTGTTCACGGCTTTGAGCTTGATGTCATCTTTAGCGAGCTTCAATCCAAGTCTGGTTGTCTCCCTCGTCGATATGAAGTTGTGGGTTGCCCCACTGTCTACCAATGCCACGATTTTCTACCCACCGGTCAGCAACTCAATGTACATCAACCCCTTGTGAGTTGTCTTGGCTCGAATGACATTCAATAGCTAAAGAGGGTTAGCTCTCGTAGGGACCACTGACTCGTTGTTTTCCCCTTCTTTGGCTCTCCTTGGGCAGTCTCTCGCTCGATGTATTGCTCCCTTGGAAATGTAGCATCCACCGTGGTCCTAGTAACTTATGAGGTCGCTCTCTCCCCAGCTAGCCTATGTATCAAGCCTCTTTAATACCCCTTGGCTCGTCTTAGAGGTCTTTGAGATTAGACTTGGGCTCAGCTCTTGCTTGGCCTTTCCCCTTTTGGGTGGGAGTAAGGGAAGAGGTCACCTTATAGTCGAATAGGCAGTCCGCTGCTGCCATGGCTAAGGGCAAGTCATGGACACCTTGCCTCCTCAGTTCTATTTGAGCTCATCCTTGCTATCCGGACATGAAATTAACCAGCTTGTCAACTTCAGACATGTCCTTAATGCCCAGGATCAATGAGCTAAACTCCTTCACGTAGTCTCTGACCGAGCCCGTCTACTTGAGCTTCTTCAGCAACTCTCTAGCCATCCACGCTATGTTCGTGGGAAGGAACTGGACCTTCAACTCTTTCTTCAAGATCTCTCACCTATCGATTTTTAGTCAACCAGCAGCAACATCGTCACTTGATCTGGTCCGCCACCAAAGCTTCGCATCGCTCGTCAAATACATGGTGGTTATCGTCACTTGTTCACCAACAGGTATTCGAGCAGCAATGAAATATTGCTCCATGTTCCAAAAGACACTTGTGTGCCTACCTCGGCTTCTATCCTTGCTACTTGCTCCTGCAATGCATCGATTGTCACTCTTGTAGCAGCCATCCGTGGCTTTGATGACAAGCTGTCCTGCGCTAATTTTACGACACAGCGTGTGCGATTGCTAGGAACCAGGCGACCTTCTCGATGCCAGCACCAGCGAGCAACAAGAACATACGGGGCTCTCCCCAACTTGTATTTTATTAACTCTTAAAATACAAAACTGTCTTGCAAAGGCTCCCACATGGTCGAGATGCTCAATGCTCTCTATGGATCCAATTCTCAATCATCTAGCCAAATGGGCACCTAGGTCCTTTATATAAGCTGCTCAGGGGTAGTCCTAGTACAAATATAACAAAGAGTCCTCCTCTAACTCTAAGTCTTCAACTGCAAGCCAGCGCAAATCCTTCCCAGACTATGAGTCTTGCCTGATCAAGACTCCTAAGCAAAGCCACGTGAATCCCTCTTGGACTAGGAGTCTTTCTTTGCTCAGGACTCCTAATGCCTTGGGACTCCTTGTGCCCTTGAGACTCCTGGCTGCGGGGACCTCCTTGTCGCTGAAAACTCCCTTGTGCTCTGGGACTCCTTGTTGCCTCCGATTAGAGACTTCTTGAGGCTTTCGGTGACTATAAGGCGGGCTCTCAGCTCTAATCCCACTTTGCTTGAGTGCGCACCTGGCCCCTACAAGTTGTAGGTGTGTTATGGCGCTACTATGCGCGTCTCGACTAGGCCAGCGTACTTGCAACTACTCATGTGCGTGCTTGGCTCCACGTGCTATCTTTGTCGAGCTTTTGATCCACAATGTCATTGCTACGCTTCTCGATTTGCCTTGATCTCCTTACTTGATGAGCGCATGGAGCCAAGGTAGCGCCCTCATGCCGCATGGAACTTAGGTCATCTAGTTGAAGGGCTAACAAGAGGCCTCTTTTCACCATTCACCAAACGAAGCACATATCGAAGAGTTCCCACCACCTTCAAACAATACACTATAATGTTCCAAAAATTAGACATGAAAATTATATTGGCTACATTTTTTCCCTTTTGCTCGTTTGCACATTTACTTTTTGTCCAATCAAAACTAGTAAACATCTTCCTCAAGTTGTTTTTTGTTCATTGATACGGGATAAGGTGATAAAGGTCATTGCAAATCGAGTCTTAGCAAGTCTCAACAACTCCCTTTGCTTAGTAAATCGCCTCATCATGTTGAGCAACCTCGTTCTATTATAGATGTAGCCACTTATAGATATGGGCGCCTCTATTGTCTTCTTGATATGTAGTAGTTCTCCAATATCTTCTAGTATCAAGTCAAGACAATGTGCGGCACATGGTGTCTAATACAAATGTGACCTTTTCTATTCCAACAACCTCCCTACATAAGTTAAACACATAATAAATGGATAATAGATGTAATCACTTACATACATAAACAATTGAAAGTTTCAAACTAAATTATAAGTACCGGAAGCCACATAATTTGAAGCATTATTTGTTATCACTTGAACAACATTGTCTTCACCAACTTCCTCCACCCAACTGTCAAGTAATTCAAACAATTTCTCTCCCATCTTGACCATAGAAGAAGTATCAATAGATTTCATGAACATGGTCCCTCTTGAAGAATTCACCAAGATATTCACCAATGACCTTTCCTTCCTATCAATCCATCCATCTGACATAATTGAACATCCATCTTGCTTCCATTTCGTGAAATGATCCTTCATCAACTCCTTTGTAAGAGTCAATTCTTTCTTGAGATAAGTAACCCTTACCTGATGAAAACTTAGTCCCTTGTAGCCCACACCATATTGTCCAATTGCCTCAAGCATTGGTTGGAAACTAGCATAGTTCACCGCATTAAATGGAATTGCGGCATTATACATCCATCTACAAAATAGTATATCAGCTCTCTCCTTGGCCTCTTTCTTGTAGGCATTGTTGATAGTAGTTTGAGTGCATTTTCTATTTTGAACAACCATTTCTAGATTAGGATTGAAGAAATGATCCATAGGACCTTTAAGCAACTACCACTACTACCATTTCCCCCTACATTACTACCACCACTAGAAACATCCTTTGCTCCCATTTTACTAATAACCTCCGAGTCCTCATCATCTTCATCTTGGAACCCAAACATATCCTCATTCACATTATGACTCCCAAAACCCATTTGATTTTTTGGAGTTTTTTTTGCTAGCATATACTCTTCTAATTTTTTCCTAACATGTTTGGGACTTGTACACTTTATTGAATTTCTAAATCCTCCAACAAGGTGTTGCTTTTGTCTATAAATGCCTCCTTTAGTTATTTTATCACAAAATATACAAATGTGCGTACTTGTATCTTTCTCATTTAATAAGTAGGCATATTTCCATCCCGGATCTTTTCTTCCACTTGCAGGCTCTACTTCGACTTCAATCTCTTTGTCCATTTTTGTGTATCTTTAAAACAAATCAACAATAAAATGTCAATTACATTGAAAAAAAAAGAATATATATATATATATATATATATATATATATATAACCAAAATTACATATTATAAATCTATAAATTATAAACACATTCAATGTTTGCCAAACAACTAAAAAATGTTTCAATTTTTTTTCTAATTTTTTCATAATTTCTTTCTATTTTTTCATTATTTTTCAGTTTTTTTTTCCTATTTTGTACATTATTTTTCTGAATTTCTCCTATTTCTTACAAAGGTTTTTTAGAAAATTTCTTTTCTGTTTTTAAGAATTTTCTCATAATGTTTTTCTAATTTTTTTAGAATTTTTTTTATAACTAAAATAGGAATAATGAAAAAAAAAATATTTCTGAGTCTTTTTCTTCTTTCTTCTTCAATCCAGCTTTCAAAGAGTATTTGAGAGGTTTTTTGAGGGTTTTAGGGTGAAATTCCGAGAAAAATAAGGGTTTTATAGGGTTTAGGTGTCATACACAAAATGGCATCGTTTTGGTTGCTGGAAGCCCAAAATGACATCATTTTGGAGGTGCCTTTTTCAAAAAAAAAAAAAAACAAAGAATCATAAACCCCAAAACAACGTCGTTTTTAGGGTCTTCAAGACACAAAAATAAAGACCAGCTGAAAATGGCGTGGTTTTGGGTTTGGTGCTTTCATTGAGCCACTGGCTCCTTCTCCTCGGCGTAGGCTTCTCAGGTCGACTCTTCTCCCCGATGTACCATCTCCGACCTTGACAAAAAAAAAAAAAAGAGAGGGAAGAAGAAGTCGTGCCTTCGAGGCTTGACCTAGAAAAACATTGTGGCGCCTCTCGTCCCTGCGCCTCACTTAAAGCGAGGCGTTTCTGACAAGAGTGGTGGCGCTTGAGCTTTAAGCATTCCTGAAGTGAGCCTTTCATAATGTTAACATATAGAGTTATAACTAGTTAGGAATCCTAACATGTAGAGTTGTAACAAATTAGGAAATATAGACTATCCATCCTGTACTATACACATGTTAATTCAATGAAAATAACATAAGAAATTCTTTCCTCCAATTCTCTCTTGGTTGTTTCTACATGGTATCAGAGCCTAGGGCTTGAGTTTGAGAATTTTTTCAGCAATCTAGGGTTGTCGGAGGGGGTGACTTTTGAAACACCCACCTAGAGGGAGCGTGGAGTCTCACCGCCCAGGCATGGGGTTCGCTGTCGCCCAGACGAGACGGGCTGCAAAATCCGGTGGCGGATTCAAGCGCGTGGGCTCACCGTGCCCTGAGCTACGGGGCCGAGTTCCACACGCAGCACATGTGGGCACATGGGCTACTGTTCCGACCCCGGGCTCCTCCTCCAAGGTCATCCGGCGCTGACAGGGCCTCTAGTACACTTGGTTTCCCTGTTTGGTTCTTGAATTTGGTAGTTTTAGTGCTTTTTGTGTCTGACAACCCCCTTTTCCTAGGGTTTCTGCTTGATTTTTCCAAAATCTAAGTTCAGGGAGTGCTCTCTGCTCTTGATCCTTCTGTGGTATCGTAATGAATGATTAGAAGGAGAAGCCGAACCATGGCAGTGGTCTCGATGATGTCGAAATCACGGAAGACAAGCGGCCCGGTCAACTTCTTTAGAATGGAGCAAAACAATTCGAATATACGTTAGGAGCGTACGTATGGGTGCTCACCTCACTAAGGATCCACTAGCTGATGATTCGAAAGAGCAATGGATGGAGGAGGATGCTCGTCTGTTCATCCAAATCCATAATTCCTTCGACAGCAAGGTACTGGGTCTCGTTAATCACTGTGAATTTGTTAAAGAGCTAATGGATTATTTGGAGTTTGTGTTTTCTGGAAAGGGGAATGTTTCTCGTATATTTGATGTGTGTAAAGCATTCTATCGATCAAAGAAACATGATCAGTCTCTCACGTAATTTTTATGAGCAAAGGAATATATGAGAGCTTAATATGCTTATGCCCTTTAGTCGAGATGTCAAAGTTCGACCAAAGTCAGCGAGCAGTGGCGGTTATGCGATTTCTTGCCACTCTTCCTTTTGAGTATGATTGACTTCAGGCCCGGATGCAGCCAGTCTGAGATATCACATCTTTCGTTTGCAGGTGCTAGCGGGGATTCTTCGCACTGAGGTGTCATCCTCTTCTATCTCTTCACCTACCCTTGTATTTACCCAGACAAGCAGTGCTCTTGTTGGACAGACCATTGAGTCAGAAAAGCAACGAAATAGAAACAATGGTCTAGGTTGTAACACTAGAGGGCCTAGTTTTGGAGGTGTTGTTTGTTATTACTGCCATAAGTCTAGCCATGTGAAACGAGATTGTAAGAAACGACAGACTCGAATCATAAATTTCAATCTTCTCATATAGCTACCTGCGAGGCATCGGATCGGTCGATTCGAGTTCTTAACCCTTGGAGTGTAAGTTCCAATTGTATCGGGACTCGGTAGGATCTCCATCTCTCAAATTCACTGTTATTCTTTGAGTCAGGACAACCACGATAAATGCCTTGTATCTTCGTGCTTAGAATGGGTGGGTGGCTGGGTATTAGATCACATGGTGGCTAGTCTTTTCTCTACCTTTCAATCACAACCTTCACCTTCCACTATCACTCTGGCCAATGGATCACAGTCATGTGTTCTTAGGTCGGGCACAATTGTGTCCACTCCATCTATTCCTTTGACATCAATTTTGAGTTTACCAAACTTCTCTTTTAATTTGATGTCTGTTAGCAAGTTAACTCAAGCACTTAAGTGTTATATCTCATTCTTTCCTAATTTTTGTCTCTTTCAGGATCTTATGACGAAGCAGATTATTGGTAGAAGCCATGAGTCTGGGGGTTTATACATCCTTGATCATGCAGTCTCAAAACCTATTGCTTGTTCTTGAGTCACTACGCCATTTAAGACACATTGCCGATTGGGTCATCCTTCGCTTATATTATAAAAGAAATTATGTCAGTTTTCGAGTCAGCCATCCTAAATTGTGAGTCTTGTCAATTTGCAAAACATCATTGCCTTAGTTATAATCCTAGAGTCAATAAACGAGCTAGTGCTCCTTTTAAGTTAGTCCATTCAAATGTGTGGGGTCCATGCAGGTTGTGTACGGCCGGGTTTCGCTGTCACTTTTGTTGATGACTATTCACAAACCACTTGGTTATATTTAATGAAAAACCGCTCTGAGTTGTTTTCTCATTTCCGTGCCTTTTGTGCTGAGATTCATACTCAATTTCATGTTTCTGTTCAAAATCTAAGTGATAGTGCAAAAGAATATGTTTCAGAACAATTTCAATCCTTCATGCTTCAAAATGGCATCCTTCATGAGACTTCATGTGTTGACACTCCTTCTCATAATGGAGTTGTTAAGAGAAAGAATAGACACCTCCTTGAAACTGTCAAAGCTCTATTATTTCAGATGCATGTGCCCAAGCATTTCTGGGCCGATGTTGTTTCCACAGCTTGATTTTTTATTAACCGAATGTTGTCATCAGTCTTGAATTGGGACACTCCGTATCACATCCTTTTCCCTAATAAACCTTTATTCCCTATTGAGCCTAGAATATTTGCTAAGAGAAAGAAAGAATAGACACTCCATGTACCTGTTTTGTTCGAGATGTTCGTCCTCCAGTATTAAACTTGACCATAAATATTTAAAATGTATCTTTCTTGGTTATTCCCGGGTTGGAAGGGTATCGATGCTGCAAATACTAAGTAGGTAATTGGTTTAATAGTGTGAGTTTTTTGAGAATGTCCCTTTCTCTTTACCCCAGAGCCCACATTAGTCGAGGGAGCGGACGACTGCCTAGTGTATACTATTGCCTCGCTATGGCCCCTCACATTCTGCTCGATAAAGCCTCCTATCACTTGGAGTCTAGACTCGACGCCCAGAACCGCGGTCTGCGGTCCTCCACCGAGTTAGCCCCGACATCGGTCCAATTCACGATGATGACCTATTGCTCTTTGTAAAGGTAAGTCGATTAATGTTCATCGATTTCCTCATTTTGCACCTATAACCAGTTTGTATTTTCAGTCAAGTTCCTTTATTGCTTCTTTGGACTCTATTTCGTTGCCTAACACTTTTCAAGAAGCCTTGTCTCATCCTGGTTGGCGTAGTGCTATGATAGAGGAAATGGATCTTCCCTGAATAGAATGAATGCTTGGAACTTGAGTGATTACCTCTTTGGGAAGAAAGCCATTGGATGTCGCTAGGTCTTTGCAGTCAAAGTTAATCTGGATGGTTCAATTGCTCGATTGAAAGCACGACTTGTTGCTAAAGGGTACACTCAGGCCTATGGTGTGGACTATTCTGATACTTTTTCCCCCGTTGCTAAGATGACATATGTTCGCCTTTTTATTTCCCTGGCTGCCACTCATAATTGGGATCTTCATCAGCTTGATATTAAGAATGTATTTCTTCATGGAGATCTTTAGGAGGAGGTATATATGGAGCAACCTCCAGGGTTTGTTGCTCAGGGGGGGATTGGGAAGGTTTGTAGCCTTTAGAAGTCATTATATGGCTTGAAGCAGAGTCTCCGTGCTTAGTTCGGTAAATTCAATCACGCAGTTGAGAAATTTGGCTTGCAGAAGAGTAAATTTGACCATTTTGTCTTCTACCGGAACTCCAGTTCAGATATCATTTTGTTGGTGGTGTATGTGGATGATATTGTTATCACTGGGAGTGACTCTATTGGAAACTCATCCCTTAAGTCCTTTTCAAGGCCAATTCCATACAAAGGACTTAGGAATGCTTAGATATTTCTTAGGCGTTGGAAGTTATGCGGAGTAAACATGGAATCTTCTCATCTCAAATGAAATATGTGCTTGATTTATTTAATACGGCGAAGAATTAGGGTAGCTATGCGGTTCCCATGGCTCGGGCGTACACCCCTTCTTAGAGAAGAATGCGATTGTTTGAGGATCGCAGAGATATAGGAGCTAGTTGTGAAGTGAACTACCTTTGATAACTAAGTCGAGTATTGTACACTCAATCGGTATTGTAGAATCAATACATGTCTTCCACACTAGCGACAATTGGGCGGTATAGAACATATTCTATGTTACTAGAAAGGGCGCTCCCGGGGCGAGTATTCTATATAGTAATCATGCATAATAGGGTTAGAATTAACCACGAGATCTTTGATTGGGGCGGTGAAGGAGATAGGAGATCCACATCTGGTTATTGTGTTTTTGTTGGTGGAAATCTAGTCTCATGGAAGAGTAAGAAACAATGGAGTTTGTTTCTGTTCGCCAATGCTTGGTCGAATATGAAGCGATTAGCCTGATCTATGTGTGAAATCATATGGCTTCATCAACTTTTGATGGAAGTCGGCATTAAGACTGTGGTCCCAGCAAAACTTTGGTGTGATAACCAGGTTGCCCTTCATATTGCCTCGAGTCATGTATTCCATGAATGAACTAAGCATATTGAGATTGACTGCCACTTCGTTCATGAGAAAATACAACTCGGTTTGATTTCTACAGGATATGTGAAGACGGGAGAACAGTTGGATGATATTTTCACAAAGGCTCTAAATGAGGACCGGATTAGCTATTTATGTAACAAGTTGGGCATGATTGACATCTATGCTACAACTTGAGGGGGAGTGTTAACATATAGAATTGTAACTAGTTAGGAAACTTAACATATAGAGTTGTAACTAGTTAGGAATCCAAACATGTAGAGTTGTAACAGAATAGGAAATATAGATTATCCCTCCTGTATATATACACATGTTAATTCAATGAAAATAACATAAGGAATTCTTTCCTCCAATTCTCTCTTGGTTATTTCTACACATAACTACGGGTTCCCTTTTCATTTTCCAAGGTAAAACAATTCCTGGTATGGATTGCCATATACCTCAATGATCCACATAGAAGCAATTGAGCATTGTAAGGGTTCTCCCACAGCCAAACCAAACCACTCCACCAAAACCAAATTGCACCCACAACCACCTCAAAGTGCCCCAAAAAACACAGAGACAGAACAGACCGGCTTAGGACTAAAAAAGCATAATTCATCTCCTTAACATTTCAAGATGAAGCTTGGGTTCTTGCTAGAGTAGAGGTGAAGACCAGCAAAAATAATGCACAACAGATGATAAGACAATAAAGCAGGATATTCATTCTGTTTTTGAATGCCATACTCCACATGGCACATACAGAAGCCATTAACAGAATTCATGATCACACACAGAACAGCTACAAAACAAAGATGGTGAGAGAAGTAAGAATTGTAAACTAATAAATGCTTAGTCTACAGAAAGAAATGATGGTTGAATCGAGCAGACACATTAGATTTCACCTTTGGCACGATACCGTTTACAGCACAGGGCAGACAAAGTGGTTCCATTTGCCACCTCCCATAAAGAGCAATAGTTCCTCCAGGATCAGCATCACCATGATCAACAGCTTCTTGTACTTCGCTAAGCTTTGATGAACGTTTCAACAGCTGAAGCAAAAGGACCACTTTACATAGAATCATGGTGAAGTTCAGGAGAAAAAAAAAATACTCAAGTAAGATGCTCAATAAGCTGATATTAATCCACCTGCTATCACAAACTCTAAAATTCAGTGAGCCAAAGAAAGACCAGACCTTTGTAGGATGCTCATCTGCTTTGACTTGCAGCCCTTCTCGCAGCCACCTTTCTTTTGACTTGAGAGTTTGGACACAAGTCCGAGGATATACTGGATGACTGGAACAAAAACCCAGTACAGGACCCTTTGGATGAAGTATCTGATACTTGGTGAGCCATCTTTCTATAGCATACAATTGATGGTTTTTATAGGCCTGTGTATATACGAGCAAGTTTTGAATTAGAAACATTACATGAAGACTAGGTCATGTTAATCCATCCATATCCTTTAACTACACCTGTTGATTAGTTGGAAGAGGCTCAGTTAACGCCCTAGTTTCCAATTCCATATCCTCAAGAGAGTCCCTGGTAGCAGCGAAAGCATTCCTATCTGAAGATTCTGCACTAACTTTTTTACCATCCTCTCTCAACACTTCAACACCTAACTTTCCAGGAAAGGTCACATTGTGTGGAAAGTACTTCTGAGTTAGAAAACAGATATTCTCAATGCCTCTATATTTACATATGCATTTGAAGCATCAGGATTGTGCTTTTCTAAACTTACCTCCAACAGTTCCTGCTTCCAGCGCCTTCAAAGGTGCCAGCACTGCATCCCACCAAGCTGAATTTATTCGTTGTGATGCTATCCTGTACCACTTCATACAATACCTGCAATGTGGATATATAGTGATACCTCTATGCAACAACATGAACATTAAGTTGAAGTTATGTCTACTTAAATTCTTCAGAAATACACCACTAGTTTTTTAATTCTAGATGATAACTGAGTTTTTCACAAGTTCACAGAGTAACACAATCCCCATATCGTGATATCCAAGAAGGCTTTAGAAAATTGATTTATGATGTCACATTATGATCATATTCAGTATAATCATATTAACTTTTGAGATCTCAAAAAGGTCTACATATCCATGCACTATGCTTGATGTGGAAATTCATGCCTAGACAAGCTTATTAAGTAGATTTGAGTTTTTAACAATTCAAAGTAATAATGATTCTCCTTTAGAAACAGCCAATAAAACTGGTACAACAAAAAGAATATTACCATTACATCTATGCAAGGCCACAATTTGAGAGATAATATGAAGTAATCTGCAAGGTCTTGATCATGATGACAAGTATAGAATTAACTTGAGCCCTTGCTGCTTGGCTCAAGTAGTAAAGCAATGACAAGGGTGTGTGGGAGATTCCAAGTTCAAGTTCTAATGGATTAAAAATTAATCTTCAAGAGAATACATACATATATAGAACATCATGTGGATATGTATTAAGAGTTTTATTCTAAAACTTCAATACCGTTAAAATAACTAGTTTATGGAAAGATAAGAACTTAATTTCTTTCATTCCTTTACTTTATTCATGGTGTTTTGGTGCACTCTTGTACCTTTTTGGATGGCTGTAGGGAGATGGAAAACATCTGTTGTAAGCTTGGCTGCCTATGTATGCAAAGGTTATTATTTAATTCTTATCAATGTTTTCAAAACCGGACTAGTTATTGAACTTAAAAAATTACTGGTTCACGGTTCATTGATTTGATTGGTGGTCAAATCAGGTAACATAATAAATATATAATTTATATTTTAATAAAATTAAAAAATAATAATGTTTTATAAAATTATTTATTAATTTTGACATAATTATATTAATGTTTTAAATTCTAACAAACAAATAATATATAATATTTTTAATGTGAAATATATAAATATTATTTTTCGTTAACATTTAAAATGATGCAAAACTATGGCGGGTGGCATGTTTGTTTCCCACAAACTCATGGTCATGGGTTTTCTAAAACCATTCACAATGTGTCCCACATTGGAAGAATATGGGATAGGAAAGGGCTATATATTGCTATTATATATAGTGAATGGTGTCTAACCAATGGGGAAAGAAGGTGGGGGGCCATCTCATTGTGAAACAATTTCGATTAGGTCGAGACTCGTGGCTTAAAGCAACCCATTTTTCCAAAACAGAGGACCATTCGGTTCTTCAAAAACCGCTCGACCCAACCACCAGTTCAAATGGTATGATGTCAATTCATGAAGGGAACGATTTAAAGAGGATATCCGAATTGGAAACATGACTAGCCGGTGGTTGGACCAGCCTAATCGGTCGTTCTAATCCAATTTTCAAAATGTAATCAAAGATGATTGAAGGAAAAATTGTGTATTTCATTGATCATGAATAACATATTTATATACAAGACAATCCCTAACTTAAATAGGAAAGAACATAAAGTTTCCTAACTCTACATGAATACATGTTTCCTTTTCCCAACTAGTTTATAATTCTACAATACTATTGTAGAAACTAAGAAAAGAAGAGTTGGAGGAATGAATTCCTTGTCTTTTCCATTGAATCATCATATATATATATATATACAAGAAGGTTAGGCTATACAATGAGTAAGATGATCTACTCTTCCTAAATGGTTACAACCCTATAAGTAAAGTGTCCTAATAAGATACAAACGATGTGTTAAAGAGTATGATCGTCTTATACTTGCTCTACCTGAGTTAGAAGCGTAAAGATCATTAATCATGTCCCGACTTATTCACATGGAAGTAACTAACCTGGTCTCCACTTAGGGCCTTTGTGAAGATATCACCAATTGTTCTCCAGTCTTCAGGTATCTTGTAGAAATCAAACCGAGTTATATTTTCTCATGGACGAAATGACAATCTATCTCTGTGTTTAGTTCGTTCATGGAAAACAAGATTAGAGGTAATATGAAAGGCAGCATGGTTGTTACACCAAAGCTTTGTTAGGACTAAGGTTTTAATACCGACTTCCGCCAAAAGTTGATGGAGCCACATAATCTCGCATGTAGATTGTGCCATTACTCTATACTCAAATTCTGCACTAGATCGAGAGACAACACTCTGTTTCTTACTCTTCCGTGAAACTAGATTCCCTTCAGCAAACACCGATGGCAGTGGATCTTCCTATCTTCCTTAGATCACGCTTTGTCTGCGTCATAGAAACACTTTCGAGTACATTATGCATGATTACTATATAAAATACCAAGTCTCGAAGCTCCTTTCAAGTAGCATAGAATCTATTCTACAGCAGCCCAATGTTCAACTGTTGGAAAAGACATATATTGTCTTACAACACTAACAGAGTATGCAATATCAGGCGTGTGCGCATTAGGTAGTTTGGCTTCCCGACCGTATACATGTCTACCAGAAGTCTTGAACAATTCGTCTTCTTTCTAGTAAGATGTATGCTTTGTGCCATAAGGGACTAACATGACTTTGTTGCCAATTTTCCTGTTTCGGATAATAGATCCAACACATATTTCCTTTAAGATAAGAAGATTCCACGTTTGCTCCTCATAACTTCAACACCCAAGTATTTGACATTCTAAGAAGTCGCTTTGTGTGAAATTATTGCGAGAATGGACTTGAGTGAAAATATACCTGTCATATCATTCTCGTTAATGATAACATCCAACCTCTGGAACCTTAACAAGATGATACTTGCTTGAGAATTCGTAAAAGACGGAATGATCAGATTTACTCTTCTGCATGCCAAATTGCAATCCCACTTCAGCGAACTTGCCAAGCGATGCCACGAGGACTTTGTTTTAAGCCATATAATGATTTTCAAAGATGGCATACTCTGCAATCTCACACACGACGACAAAGGCTCGAAGAGGTTGCTCAATATAAACCCTCTTTTGCAAGATCCTCGCTGAAGAAAGGCATTCTTAATGCTCCAGTTCGATGGAGGTCAGCCATGAGTGGGCTCTTTAGAGAAATAAACAATCGGGCCAAAGTCGAGCTTGGCAACTAAGGGAAGGTATGAATAATCCACCCACGTAAGTGCAGGCATGCCCTTTAGCAAAGACGAGGCCTTGACCCCAGCAATGGATCCATTGGGATTAACCTTCACTATAAACACTCATCGACTTGACCAATGGCTTTTTCTTCCCGGTGGCCGAATGCAAGTCCCAGTACCATTATCAATCAGGCATCCATCTCTCTATCCATAGCTAACTACGTGACCGGGATGAGCTGGGCTTGGGAACTGTTAGGCAATGAAATAGAGTCTGAGATCTGATAAACGCCTGAAGTGTGGGATGTGAATGGTTATAAGAACAAGGAGATTGAATGAGTCTGGCTAACGTTTACGCTACGAGGGCAATAGAAAGATTCTATCACTAATAACTGGGACGGATGTTGAAACTAGATTGGAGGGCCTGCGAGGAATTTGGGGGGTGTAGACAGAGCATAAGCTTGAGTGATAGGGGCTTTATTCGAAGGTGGAATAGAGTGAGCGGGAGCAATGGTATAAGCGAGCAAATCATCATCCTCCCCACAGTAGTATGGATCGGTCGGGAGAAAATGATATTCTCGAAATGCTGACGTCGGCGGCTTAAGTACCTCCGAAGACTAGGGCTGATAACACCTACACCCTCATACGAGACACGAGGAAGTAACAGGAAGATACATTTCAATGACTTAGATTAGAGTTTAGACACATGCAAATGAACATCCGAACATAACAAATTACACCTTGAATGCAGGGCTCGATAGGAAACAAAGATTTATGGGAAAGAGATTGAAGCAGGCGACAATCAGGCAGAGGAAGGCATCCGATTAATTAAAGGGCAATGGAAACAGCATTGGCCCGAAAATGTAAGCGCGTGCATTTGAAATAATAGAGCTTGAGTGGTTTAGTTTGTCTATTTTTCTTTGACAACTCCATTACGAGAAGGAGTATCAATCACAGATGTATGATGAAGGATGTCATTTGAAGCATGAATAGTGACTGTTCAAACAGATATTCTTTGGCATTGTCACTTCTCAAATTTTGAACATAAGGATGAAACTGAGTCTTAATTTCAGCATAAAAGGCATGAAAGTGAGAAAATACCTCCGAGCGGTTTTTAATTAAATATAACCAAGTTGTTCATGAATAATCATCGATAAACGTAACAAAAAAACGAAACCCAGTTGGGGACACAATTGGACATGGACCCTACACATCCGAATGGACTAACTCAAAGGAGCACCAGCTCGTTTATTGACTAGGGCGAGCAAAATGATGATGTTTTGCCGAATAAACCAGAGACTCGCGATCTAGGATGACAACTTGAAAACTAGGGACCGCAATTTCTTCAATAGTGGAAAAGAGGGTGGCCGATCTATATAGTCTCAAAATGGTGTAGTAACCGGAGCAGAGACAACGGGTCTCGATGCTAGAGTGAGAATGTAGAGACCCCCAGACTCACGTTATCTACCAATAATATGTTTCGTCATAAGATCCTGGAAGAGACAATAATCAGGAAAGAATGAGACAACATTTAAGAGCTCGGGATGGATTTGCTCACAAATGCAAATTAAAAAGAAAAATTGAATAAACCAGGCAATTTGATAAGGGAATAGAAGGAATTTATTCCTCAAATTCTTTTGTCTTGCTTTCTACATAGTATTAGAGCCTAAGATTCAAATTTGAGTCAAAACAAGAAAACAAAACTCTAGGACATCTCGAAATACATAGCAGGCCGCCGAGGTTAGTGTTTTGAAACACGCACTTCGAGGGAGCGTGGAGTGACACCACCCAGACAGGAAGGTGCGCCAGTCGCCGGCGACCAAGACCACCAAGTCCAGTGGTCAAAGGTGCGTGCGTGAGCCACACGCACCACCACAAGGATCTATCTTATTCCCCACGCACCGGTGCGTGGGGAGCGCGTGTGGGCGCGTGGAGGCACATCCGGCGACGAGACTCCTCCTCCAGCATCGCCGGCCACCGACAGTCCTCCCTGGCCACCTGCCTCCCTTGTCCGTGCCTGCAACAGTGATTTTCAAAACATTTTGTGTCAGAGCATCCTTGTTTTTCACAGGTTTCGTGCTGCTCTCCTTGATTTCTTGAGATTCGGAGGTGTTTTTGTGGATCGTAGGACTAAGTTCTATTCCAATGCAGTGTTTTTGTGGAAAGGTGGTTCTTTTCATTGCAAGATCCTATTTTTCTAGTATTTTTCAGATTTTCAAAGGCTTGTTCAAGTTAGATCTGCTTCTATAAACGTAGTGTTTACGTGCCTTTTGTGCTTAAATTCACACTCAGTTTCATGTTTCTGTTCAAAATTTGAGAAGTGATAATGCAGAAGAATATGCAATACAATTCAATTTCAATCATTCATGCTTGAATGACATTCTTAAGTGGATATCTTGTGTTGATACTCCTTCTCGAAATGGGAGTTGCTGGAAAAAATAGACACCTTGCTTGAAACCGCTTAGGCTTTATTGTTTCAAATGCCACATGCCCCGAGCATTTTTTGGGCGATGCTATTTCCACGAGCTTGTTTTTGATTAATCGAATGCCGCTCCTCCTTAAATTGGGTGACTCTGTTTGAGCCCTCTTTCCCATTTAATCTTTGTTTCCCATTGAGCCTCCGGGTGTTTGGGTGTACTTGTTTTGTTCGGAATGTTCGATGCGCATGTGTCTAAAAACTTGATCCACAAGTCTTTGGAAGTATATCTTCCTTAGTTTACTCTCGTGTTCATAAGGGTATTGGTATTCTTGTCACATATCGACATTGCTTTGTGTCTCTGTATTACATTCTTTGAGACTACCCCTTTTTCCCTTTCTTCTCCTGTTACTAGTCAAGGGGAGGATGATGATTTATTAGTGTACACTATTGCCTTACCGACTCCTACTCTAGCTCTCATTTTTGTTAAACCTCCCATCACTCAGTATATTCGGTGCAGAACCCTCTAAGCTACAGTCGAACACATTGTTTCGTCATCGAATCAGTCAGGAATGATGATCTTACGATTCTTTCAACCGTAAGTAGCGTCGATTAACCATCGATCTCTTCATTTGTTTTCTATAACCATTTTTGTGCCTTCTTGTTCATTTATTACGTCCTCTTGATTCGAAATTTCTCTTCCTCGCCTTTGTCAGAGCAGGCTTTATCTCGCTTGGTTGGCGTAGTAACATGGTGGAAGAAATCACGGGCTAGATGACAATGGTACTTGGGACTTGTGATTCACATACGAGGAATAAAGCCCAGTTAGATCTGCATTGGAGTTTTTGCAGTTAAAGTTAATCCTCGATGGTTTAGTTGCTCGATTGAAAGGCACGACTTGTGGCTAAGGTGTGTATTTCAGTTTATGGTGTGAATGATACGGCAGCTTTTTCACATTGCTAAGATGACATCTGTTACGGCTTTTTATTTCACATTTCTTCTTATCGTGGGATCTCGCAGAACGATATTAAAGAATACCTTCTTCCTTAAGCGACCATCGGGTGTATATAAACTGACCTCCATGGTTTTTTGCTTTCCAGGAGATAGGAAGTTTGTCATCTTCGGAAGTCTTTGTGGTTTGAAGCCCAGGGTCCAGTGCTGATTTGGTAAATTCGATCAAGGCTGTTGAATTTGGCGTACAAAGAGTAAATCGACCCTCGAGTCTTCTCACGGAACTCGGTTCAAGTATCATTACATTTGGTAAGCGTATGTGGATGATATTGTTATCATTGGGAGTGACTTTAAAGAAGTCGCATCTCTCAAGTCTGTTCTTCAGAGCCAATGGAGATGTTAAGATACTTCTTAGGCATTGAAGTTATGTGAATGACGTGAAATCTTAACACATACCAGAAGGAAATATGTCAACGATACATTGATTTGATCTTGCGAAAAGTAGGGGTAAAGCCATGCGATTTCCACTATAGCTCCGAAGTCTGTTCTTAGAGAAGCGAAACATTTGAGGATCCTGAGAGATATAGAAAACTAATTTGGTAGTTGAATTACCTTTCAGTAACTCGTCATGATATTTCCCACTCAGTCGGTGTTGTAAGTCAGTAAATGTCCGCTCCAACAATCAATCATTGGGCAGCTGTTGAATAGATTTTATGTTACTTGAAAGGGCAAGGGATGTGGTATTTTATCCCATTAATCATGGGCATAAACGAGGGGTGAGTGTTTTTCTGATGCAGATTGAGTAGGATCTAAGGAGGACAAGAGATCCACTTCGGGGTATTGTGTGTTTGTTAAAGGAAATCTAGTCTCATGAAAGAGTAAAAAACAGAGCGTTGTCTCTCTATCTAGTACATAGTCTGAATATAGAGCGATGACATAGTCCGTGTGTGAGATCATGTGGCTTCATCAACTCTTGATGGAAGTCGGTATTGAGACACCAGTCCTAGCAAAACTTTGGTGTGACAACCAGGTTGCCCTTCATATTGCTTCTAATCTATGTTCCATGGTGAACTAAGCATGACCGAGATAGATTTTCATTTCGTTCGTGAGAAAATACAACTCGGCTTGATTTCTACAGGATATGTGAAGACTGGAGAACAATTGGATGATATATTCACAAAAGCCCTAAGTAGGGGTCGGGTTAGTTATTTATGTAATAAGTTGAGCATGATTAATATCTATCCTCGATTTGAAGAGGAGTCTTAACATAATTCTACTTTCATTATAGATTTGTATCCTATTAGGAAACTTGTCTTATAGGTTTTAATCTATTAGAAAATTTAGATTGGATTTTGTATATATATATATATATATATATATATATATATATATATATTCATAATGGATCAACGAAAAAAAAAAGAAATTTATTCCTCCAATTCTTTTGTCTTGCTTTCTACACATACAATAGAAAATTTTCTCCAATGTCATTGTTCATGGAGTTGATGATCCATGACATAACCATGTTTTCAATCTTCTACTTCCTGAATTTAGGGTTTGATTTTTTAGGCATCGCAGCCTCACTCGAGAGATAATCATCCTTGCCTTTCTCGAAGACAAACATCATAATTGATTGTGACTACTAGAGAAAGTTGTGGCCACTCAATTTATGACTTGTGATCAAGATAGAGGATGAATCAATTCCGCCATGGTTTGTAGAATCAGAATTTCCTTTTAAGTGAGATGTTGCATCAGATGATGAGGTTTGAGAAGACACCATTCCATACTTGGTCATGATGAAAATAAATAGAGAAGAGTTAGAGATTGTAGGTTGGACAGTGACTCTGATGGCTGGAAGGATTAGGGTTCAGATTTGCTCTAATACCATGTTAGAAATTGAGAGAGAAAACCCTGTAATTTTATTGTTACTGCTCAACCAGAATTACAGCCTTATATATACGTAGACCCAGAATAATAAAGATCCGATTCTGCTCTATACATTAAGGAACAGAATCACAAGGAGATTATTCCAGAATCTCTCTTATTCTAAATAAGGCACCTTTGTTCCAGAATCTCTCTTTTATTCTAAATAAGACACCTATCTAAAAATAAACTTACAAGTATTCCCTAACTTTGAATATATTTTCAACAGGTGTTGAAATCATGAGAAGTAAGCACGGAATTCTGTTTCTACATATATATATATATAAGGTTGTAATTCTGGTTGAGCAATAACAATAAAATTATAGGGTTTTCTCTCTCAATTTCTCACAACACCCAACAAATATTTCAATATTCCTAAATCCTTCGTGTGAAACTGACCGTAAAGAAATGATTTAAGAGATAATATATTTTTGGAATCACTCCCAGTGATGACAGTATCATCCACATACACTACCAGTAGAATAATATCAAAACTGGAATTTTTATAGAAGACAGAGTAGTCAAACTTACTCTTCTGCATGGCAAATGTCTTAACTGTCTGACTGAATTTGCTAAACCAAGCACAGAGACTTTGTTTCAAACCATACGAGATTTCAGAAGGCAGCCTTTTCCTGTCTCCGCCCGAAGTAACAAGCTACGAAAGGTTCTTTGCATAAAACTTCTTCACAGAAAGATCTCCATGTAGAAAGGCATTCCTAATATCAAGCCGATGCAAGTCCCAACCATAAGAAGCAGCAAGGGAGATAAACAAATGGACAAATGTCAAGTTTGTTACAAGAGAAAATGTATCAAAATAATCAACTCCACATGTCTGAACATAACCCTTAGCAACAAGACGGGCTTTCAATCTAGCAATAGACCCATCAAGATTAAACTTTATTGCAAACACTCAACGACAACCAATAGCCTTCTTTCTAGTAGGTAAAGGCACCAAGTCCCACGTATCATTGTCATCTAAAGCCTGCATTTCTTCCACCATAGCACTACGTCAACCAAGGTAAGATAAAGCCTCACAGACAATGTTAGGAAAAGAGATAGAATCCAGGGATGCAATAAAGGAACAAGAGGAAGACGAAAAATGGTTACAGGAAACAAACAAAGAGATTGGATGGCGCGCGTTTCTACGGCTCTGAAAAGCGGTGGAAGATCATTAAATTACGAACTAGATCCTAACGTGACGGTCATTGGACTTGAGACTTAGGGTTTTGGTGCTGAGAGTATACCTGAGCAATGGGAGGTTTAACAGGACCGGGAGTTGGAGCAGTGAAGATAAGAGCAAGAGCTAAAGTAGGGATTGGTGAGGAACCTATATGAACCCGACAAATCATCATCCTACTAGCAGTGCTGATATGCGAGGAAGCGGGAGTGATCTCAAAGAATGCAATATCGATAGACACAAAGTAGCGTCGAAGAGTGGAATGACCTATATCTTTTTAACATGAGAATATCCCACCAGATATACTTTAAGGACTTGAGGATCAAGTTTAAAGACTTGAGGACGAAGTCTCAAACAAACTTGTGCATCCGAATCTGCCCAGGATCGATAGGGAACAGTGCGGTAGTAGCCCAACAAAGCCGGCGGGCCTCCCACTTGTTGCTCCGCTCAGAGTAGCTGGGGCTGCGTCGGCCCAAAAATGTTTAGGGACATTCACTTGGAACAAAAGGGCCCGGGCAGTCTCAAGAAGATGTCTATTCTTTCTCTCAACCACCCCATTCTGAGATAGTGTATCAACATATAAGGTATGATGGAAAATCTCACGTTGTAACATGAAGGACTGAAAAGGTTCCGACAAATATTCTTTAACATTATCACTTCTCAATGTTTGAACATAGACATGGAATTGTGTTTGAATTTCAGCACGAAAGGCACTAAAATGAGAAAATGGCTCAAAACGACTTTTCATTTGATAAAGCTAAGTGACATGAGAGAAATCGTCAACAAAAGTAACGAAATACTTAAACCAGTGGGAAACGTGTGGTGAACAAGGACCCCGAACATTGGAATGAACCAAAATCGAAAGGAGCAAAAGCTTGTTTTATTCTAGGACTCAAATGCACATGATAAGAGTTTGCTGTTGACACTTGACTCACGAGTTCGATGAGAATGGAGCTAGAAAGCGAGGACATAGCTTTCTTCAACGAAGGCGGGATATTGAGCGATAATGTAATTCGAATGGGTGACAACCACAGAACAAGCCAAAAAACTTTGGCATCTCTGGAGTCGGGATGTAGAGACCTGAGGACTCGTCCTCTACCAATCAATGCTTTGTCGAAGATCCTGATGAAGCAGAATCATGAAAATGAGATACTACAATTAAGCGTACGAGTGAGTTTACTCACATAAATTAAATTAAAAGATATTTGTGATCAAAGCATAATAGAGATCAAAGTGAGTTGAGGTGTAGCATGAATTGTCCCTGACCGAAGAACACAAGATGTTGACCAATTTGCAAGGGTAACAGTATAGGTAGAACGGTGTGACTGAAATGTAGTAAATAAGTTAGACCTGTCATATAGTCGGTGGCTCTAGAGTCAATGACTCATATGGAGGAAGAGGAAATAAGATATGTGTTGGTTTTACCTGACTCGACGAGTATAGTGATAGAAGTAGATTCGGACTTAAGTGATTTATAATAATGAACAAACTGAAATCTTCAATTTTTATTCTACAACTTCCTACAATTCTAGCGTACATGCCCTGGATTACGACAATAATGACACACAACTCCTCTTGAGTGTTTCTTGTCAGTCATAGAAGCAAATTTTAACTCAAACAAACCTCTAAAGATCAAACCAACACTCGACAAATAGGATCTTGAGGGCAAAAAACCAGGGTTGCCCCACTTTTTCCTCTAAAAGCACTACTTCTGATTAGATTTTGGCCTCGCAAACCATAAAACACCAATTGATCTACTAAATGTCGAAGAAGTCACCTAAAAAATCACAAAACCTTTGAAGAACAAGGTTGTCGGACATGAAATTGGTCAAAGACCTTTGTTCGGAGCTCGGTAGTGGGCTGTGAGATGGCTAGGAAGGATTGTCGTGACGTGACCAAGGTGGAGGAAATCCGGCGACGATGGTTCCTACGATAAGGCATGAGAGCTACTGTGTGAATAGAAAAACTGCGTAAGACTCACACGCCTCTCCTCCAGCTGCCGGACTTTACGGACGTGCCGATCTCGAGGCAGTGACCACTCTAACATAGGGTTTCAAAACTCTCCCTACAACCCCTCTAGGATTCTTCTGAAAATTTTCAAAAATAAAATTTGCCTTTCAGGGGTAAATTCAAAATCATGCTCTAATACCATATAAACGGAGATAATTGAAGGAAAAATTGTATATTTCATTGATCACAAATAACATATTTATATACAAGACAATCCCTAACTCAAATAGGAAAGAAAATGAAGTTTCCTAACTCTACATGAATACATATTTCATTTTCCCAACTAGTTTCTAATTCTACAATACTATAACACAAAACATTAGTTCTTATCAAGGATTCATTTCCAGCTTTCAAATTAGATTCTTTAACTTATTGCACAACTGGAACAGTAGAGCTTATCGAAAATACATCTCTAAATACCTTGAAAACTCATTAATAGCACAATCTGACTCTAGAGAGGACACGTTTTTTGGAAGAGTTAGAACAAAGTTGATCGAGCCAGCAGCAAAGTCGACGAAGCCAGAAACAAATATTGTTTTTGGAGCTGGAACAAGTTCATGATTGCTTTCTAAGACACACACAGGAATAGAATTTTCTTGGACAAACACATGCGAAGAAGAAGAATTTGATTTAGGAGTTGTTTCCCTAAAAATTAGAGGTTCAAAACCCATTGAATTACTAGGATCATCCACCAAATATATCTCCTCTAGAAGGTAGGATTGGGTAAAAAATGGTTTGTTTTCGTTGAATGTTACATCAACTGAAATATATAACTTATGAGAGAGGATTGTAAAACTTATACTCCTTTTGATTGGATAAATAACCTATAAAAACACACTTAATGCTTACGAGAACATAACTTTCCTCTGTGTTGTTTATGTTTCTGAACAAGCGCAATACATCCAAATTGTAAATAGAGAAGGAATTCTCGTTTTCATTGATTAACAATACAAGAGAATACACATTTATACACAATAGAAGAGGATGAGAAAGGAAGCAAAATTAGAATAGAATAAGAAAATAGAAGAAGGAAAAAAAAGGAAAAGAATCAAAGTCTTATTAGGAAAATAATACTCACTCCTGAGTTGGAGCATACGAGTTATATGCACGAAGCTTGTCACGAAATACATAGTGCAGGACCTCCTAAGAGACTTAGTGAAAATGTCTGGGTTGGTCATTCGAATTGACAAAACTAGTAGCCACACATTCTGATGCATTCTTCTCTCTAATGAAGTGGCAATCCACTTCAATGTGTTTAGTCCTCTCACCAAAGACTGAGTTAAATGCAATATGTAGGGTTGCTTGATTATTACAAATGAGCTTCATCTATTCATCCTTCCTAAAATTTAATTCCTTGAGGAGATGTTTCAGCCATATGAGTTCACACGTCGCCAAAGTCATAGCTCGATACTCGGGTTCAATACTAGACCTATCTGCTACATTTTGTTTCTTTTTTTTCTAGGATATTAGGTCGCCTCCAATAAAACATAATACCCTGAAATGGAGTGTCTGTTTTTTGGGTGAACCTACCCTTGATCCTACATCACTATAGCCCGACAATGCGGAGTGTAATATACGTTCTCCATATAACACACCTTAACTTTGGTGATTTCGCTAGCGTAACGAAGAATACATATCACATCATCTCAGTGGCTATCAAAGGTGACTGTAGGAACTGACTAACTGCACTTAGGGAAGGTAATGTCCAATCAGGTGATGGTGAAATAGTTCAATTTACCTACAAGTCGTCGATATCTCTCTAGATCTCACAGAGGCTCCCCTTGTCCTAGTACGAGTTTCACATTCGGATCCATAAGGATGTCCACGACTACTGGCCCGACATACCTGTTTTCAGATATCGAGTATTGCTCTAGAATAACTACACGAGAGTGCGACTCACCATCGATGCTTAGAAAGTACTTGAATTTCTCCAAGTCTTTTTTGTGAAAGTAGCTAAAAAATTCATTGTTTTAGTTTCATCATGCGATCACTTTGCTGTAATGGCGATATCCTCACATAAAATACCCGAGCCAAATGCAACGCAAAGGTATGATGATAGCAAGTAAAATGGTGCATTGTGCTTTGGATCATGTCAAACTCTTAAACCACTAAGCTAAACTAATTAAACCAAGCTTGAGGGGACTGTTTCAACCATATAAGGAAAGGTGTAACTTGCACACCAAAACAAACCTCCCTTGAACATCAAAACCTGGTGATTGCTACATATATAACTCTTCTGCAAGATCACCATGAACGAAGGCGTTCTTGGTGTTCAACTGATAAAGGGGCCAATAACGTATAGCAGTCATAGAAAGAAGCATCTGCAGATAAATTAATCTTGGCGGATTCTCAGTTACATGGCCTCGATCATCTCTCGATAATAAGGGTCTTTCGCATCCCTTACTTTTACCTCTCCTTTACCCATGGTTACCTTAGCTTATGGAACTTAAACCATAACTAAGGCATCATTGACATTCACTCCTCGTCCTTACCTTTTATGATTTATGTTCTCAATTCTCTTTCTAATTTTATTTCCATTAGTAAGTTGACTCGTGACCTTAACTATTTAATTGCCTTTTTTAATAACTTTGTTGCCATGAGTACAGGTTAGACGATTGGCATAGAACATGAGTCTCAAGGCCTGTTTCACCTCAGCTCATCTCCATGTTTCCACTGTTTGCACTTCCACAGACTCTTTGACCAAATACCTCATCTAATGATGGGACTACTAGGCCAGTGAGAATCTATCCCAAGCTTGATGTCAAGGCTATGCAGAGACGATAAAGTGAGTATCTTAAAACTCTCGATTTTCAAATATCGTGTCTGATCTCGGTAGAATACAGTATCAAGGATAAGAGAACTCTTCTTTAGAGATTAAGAGATCGACCAATATAAGTAGACAAATCCATCTCATTCTCTCTCAAATTAACAATAGATGAGATTATTCTATAGAGTCATTGGATGTCATTGGTGTACAAACTTTTGGCCTGAGACCAAAACTTGTAGCAAGTCTTATAGGCCTTGAGATGATGCAAGGTCTTGGCATCGACGGATCGCCATAAAATACTACACAATTGAGCATCTATCTTTCTCCATTGGGCACGATAAACTTCAGGAATATCTACTTCTTGTTTAATGAGATAGTCCTCATAATCTTGTGATGACCATAATTGATAGAACCTACCCGAAGATAAATTATTCTCATTAGAATCAATTTTTTTAAAAAAAAGAATTCAATAATAGGAGATCTAGTCAAGATGGAAGAAAAAATCAAACCTTTAGCAACCAAAGAAATCATAATTGGTAAGACTATTGGATTGAAGAGAGTTCAAAAAAGGTTTTCAGATTAAGGCCGAAGATGAGAATTGGTGTTGCAATGATCCAAACATGGATGAAATATGTAGGGATGGAAATGGACACACTCCCTAGGCACGTGCAAGGCTCAAGGACAATAGATGGGAGTCAAATATTGCTGAAAATCCCTAGGAAAGGTGTAGTAGAACACAAAAAAGTGAAAAGGGTTGGTTTTCCGGTGTCAGAAGAGGCACGACAAGGGGCTAGAATGACTAGTTAGCGTGTGGTGAGGCTGGGGGTGGCGATGCGTGGTGGAATAGTGCTCCACGCGTCCTCACACGCCGCTGTATGAGATTCAACATCGAGGAGAAAGGTGGCACCGTGGATGATTGTTTTCAAGTGTGGTTGAACTGACAGGAAGAGTAACCTTCGAAGCCTTTGATGGAGTGGTCGCCAGTGAGAAAAGATGTCGCCGAAAAAGTTTGCAGGACCAAGGTTGCAGGAGATGGGAGGATCATCCGATGTGATGGCCGCTTATGAGATTTTACATTGTGGATGATGTGGCGAAGAGAAACATAATGGTCACGGATGGGTCGTCGAAGTCGATTGCAGGCCTAAACCCTGACCCGATCTCTTTCTAGCTTTGATACCATGAATAGAGAGAAGGAATTCTCGTATTTCATTGATTAACAACACAAGAGAATACACATATTTATACACAATAGCAGAGGGTGAGAAAGCAAACTAGATTAGAATAGAATAAGGAAATAAAAGAAGGATAGAAAAAGAAAAAAAAATTCAAGTCCAATTAGGAAACTAATACCCAACACAAATTTGTAGGAGTGGTAGGTGAGGTTCTAAAGTTAGGGTAAAAATGATTGAGCCATGGAATTACAGACTATCTAACATAAGTGAGAAGAAAGTCTATTTATCAAATGTGTAGCAATAAGCACTACTTCTCCCCAATAATTTTTCGATACATACCCTTGGAATAGTAAAGCTTGGGTGACATTCAGTTAATGGGCATTTTTTCTCTCGACTACCTCATTATGTTAAGGTGTATCAACACACATTAATATAGACTGATCCTTGTTTTAGTAAGGAGACAAAACTTGATTGAAATAATATCTAGCATTGTCCAATTTGAATATTTTAATTACAACCCCATAATGATTTTGAACCATAGAATGAAAATTAGGGTTAACCATACTAACAACATATTTGTGTTTGAGTAAGAAAATCCATGTAAGCCATGTACAATCATCAATCAAGAAAACAAACCAATGAGCGCCAAGAACATTAGGAATGGTAGAGCAACCCCATATATCACTATGCATTAACTGAAAATGAGGCTTATTACTTATAGGGAAATGGTACAACTATGTTTTACTGTTTAATTCACAATGTCTGATAAAGCAAATATCAAAATCCTTGAATAAATTGAGAAATATAAAGTGGAAAACTCGAAAAGATGGATGACCAAAATGTAAATGATAGAACCATATGGCATCTTTATTTGGAGTACTAAGAAATAATATGGACAAACTACTCATGCTCTTGCAAAAGGACTTTTCGAATGATGTCGTTCCTTTCCTTAGCAAGTCTAATCTCCTCCCTGAGGCTCGGTCTTGAAAAACACAATAAGGTAGAGAAAAACAACACAACATTTAAGATCGTGAGTTTTTAGACCGACACTAAATTTGTTGAAAGTTTTGGTACATGAAGAACATTTCTTGGGGTTAAAGAGGATGATATGAGTATGTCTCTTACTCCTTCAACAATGGCTAAGGAACCATTTGTAGCAACAATCTTCCTAATACTATGGCATGCGGTATAGGTATAAAGGTATTTAGAATAGGTCATGTGGTTTGTGGCAGTGGAGTCAACTATCCATGTATTGGTATAATACTATTATGAGGCATTGAAACAAAGACATAGTGAAGAATCACCTAAGATAGCTAATGATCCAATTCCAAAGGGTTTTTCACATGATACCAACAAATTCTACAGGCACTCAACAAATTCCATAGGCATTCAATCTCTTTCAAACTAACCCTACGTTTTTTCAAGCCTTCATCATGTATGGTATGCTCGGTCATATGAGCTTGAGGTTAGTGTTGCTTATTAGCAGACCATTCTCAACTAGGTGGTTTACCATTAAGTTTCTAACACTTCTCTTTTGTATGCCTCGGCTTTTTAAAGTAGGTGCACCATAGGTAATCTTTATTTTCTCTCTATGGATTGTCTTGTCTCATCTTCTTTCATTGCTCCTCTTTGTGTTTCTCCTGGAGATCAGTCTTGGTGGCCAATGTAGACGCTTCCATGTTCTAAGGTTCAAGCATAACACTCACTCAGCTTTCTTCAGCCCTAACCAAGGACACGACTTCCTCAAATTCTTCCTTGCTAAGGATTTGCACTTGAACCCAATCAAATTCAGAATTTAAATCAGCAAGGAAATCATACACCTTGTCCTTTTCAATAAAGACTTTCAAAATGGCAGCATCATAATTACATGTCAAATACGCGGTAGTGGTCGTGTTCTTGCCACAGGTTTTGTAGATTGGCATATTTAGTGACTAATTTCTCCCCTTGTTCTGTTGTCCAATATTTATCTTTATCTCAAATCTCTATGCCATATCACAAGCCTTAGAGTAGGCACACCGAATAAAATCCCATATTTCCTTTCTTGTAGCAAAAAACATGCAGCTGTTATAATTGTTGGATCCATTGGATCCCAAAGTTAGGACATGATCATAGAGTCTCTTCGTCCGAAACCCTGGAGGTTGGATCGTTTTTTGCCGTCCAAAGTTCATTTAGGTGGTTGAGACGCCCTCTGCCCTTTAGATAGGTCCGAATAAATTGAGACCACTTCAGGTAATTATTTCCATTTAGCCACATGCTAATATTTTGTAGGTCACTGGTCTCTTGGAGCGAATTAGATTCATCGGAAGGTTTAAGGTTGTTGGTAATGGTGGTTTCAAACATGGTCATATCAAATACAAAAGAGAACAAATAAAATGAGTCTGAAAAGCAGTGACGGTTTGTTAAATCTGGTAGTAACTGAACAACAATGAGGCTGAAAAGATCAACAATGGAGGCTGGAAAAAATCCTGTTAAAACTACTCTGTTTTGTACCAAGAAAAGAAAGCAAAAAAACAGAGCACAAAGAAGACTTTGGTAGGCTGAACAAGACGTGGCAATGAAGGCCAAAAAATCCTAGAGGTATGAAACCTAGGTGCTAATACCATCTTAGAAAATTAGGAGGAATTGAATATTCAATAATCAAATTCAGAATTTTAATGAATATTTATACAGCAGTAAAAAATACAGCTATATAAATCTCAACATTTTCCATAATGAGATTTGGAACTCGTGAACAATCATGGAATTGTTGCCTAATTTCTAGCTGTAATTTTACCTAATTGATAGCTCTAATTTTAAAATTAATTTGCAGCCCCAATTTATAGAATGTATAAGATGTAAATATCAATCACAAATAAATGTGAGACTGTTCCAAAAAATGATTATTAAAGGGAGTAAAAAATAATGGTATCCTTTCTATTGGGTGAGAACTTTCTGATGACAGAGCGTAGAAAAAACTAGTTGAAAGTAAATATTACAACTGTAACTACAATTCTCTACTCTTGATAATGAGGTAATAAAGGGTTTCTCTGTGAAATCTCCCGAACTATTAACCAATGAGAGCCTTATCTCATAATGCAAAAATTATGACAACCAACCCCAGGAACTGAGACAATCTCCCAATTGATGAGAGATCCTGGGTGCCTGACCTCACAAGATGAGAATTTGGTGTGCTTAAATGAAAGATAAAGAATCCAAGCTGCTGGTATGCAAATTAGTTTATTTCCAATAAATTAACACAAAATTTCATTTCAGATAAGCTTTTTCCAAGTTGGTTCAAGTAGTCTTCATTAGAGATTAACAATCAGTTTATTTTCAATAAATTAACACAAAAAATTCACTCAAGCTCAAAAAGATGTAGCACAAGTAAGTTGGTTCATATTCCAGAAAGTAGTATATCACTGGAGACTGATCAATTCAATATCGAAGCTAAGTTGTCTAGCAAGTTGATAATATGTATCTAAAACCATCCAACTGATGTCCCAATTAAAGGTAAAAATGATAATAGACAGCCAGAGCAGAAGTGAAAAAATACAGGAAACAAACCTGGGTTATATCCTTTATTATTCCCGAAGAGGCAACTACATATCTCAAAGATTTTTGCATGCCTTGGCTACGCTTCACTCTACTTTCTCTTCTCCATCAATAATTGCATTAATAGCATCAATATGCACCCATTTTCCTGTCAAGTTCTCTCCAGTGCAGAAGACTTCTGCCCAACACAAAGGAGCTCCTATTTTTCTAGATCCAACTGCTGTAGAGATCCCCTGGGAGAAGGTTGGAGATTCTTCGATTTTGATTCTTTTCATCCTTTTTGAGAGGGAAGAGATATTTGATAATCCACAATAATTCTTTGTTGAACCTCCATTACTCTCATTGATCCCAACTGCTGTGGCAGAAAGAGCCATTTCCAACTGCGTCTCGAACTCAAGATCTCCTTTCCTCTTTGAGCCCTCAGGTTTCTCAGTAATGCAATCTTCAGATATAGCAGATTGTTCCTTGCAAGCTAATGAACCCAACATTCTATCATTGAATTGATCAGAAATTGGGGAATCTTTGGACTGAGAACATTTTCTTGCTGATTTGAGATCCTTATTTTTGCATGCATCATTTTGAGAAGGTTCACAATCATTGCCCTTGACATGGCATGGGGATGATTTAACAGGAGAAGAGGAAACCTGATTTTTTCTGGCCACCATTAGTGTTGAAGTATCAAATACCCCTCTACTTGCTCTGTTTGCATTTTGAAGAGGTGATTCAGATTTTTCAGCACCTGGTTTCAAGGGAGTCACATCCAGAATGGACACAAACCTGAGAACAGATATACAGCTTCAACACTTGATACATGCCAAACCAAAAAAACCCAGACATAAGAGAAAAATATCAAGTCTTGGTTAAAGCCAAGTGCAATGTGATTTTTCAATCGCTAAATATTTTTTCAATCCCTAATATTAT
Organism: Tetrastigma voinierianum; assembly: GCA_016808115.1. Lineage (NCBI taxonomy): Eukaryota > Viridiplantae > Streptophyta > Magnoliopsida > Vitales > Vitaceae > Tetrastigma > Tetrastigma voinierianum. The sequence continues at coordinate 1,921,887 of JAEQBH010003347.1, read as the reverse complement.
TATGCAGAAGAAAGCAGAATAAAGAATAAGGAACATATGGTCAGAGAGGACCTATATACATGCCTAAGGAAGAGAATGTGTAATAGAAGTTCAAAAAATAAAGCATAAGAAATCATATGTATATAATGCACATTACAATATATCACAAGAGATGCTCCACTGAGGTAAAGCATAAGAGATCACACGTATATACTGCACACTACGATATATCACTAAAGATGCTCCACTGAGGCCTGTGAAGCTTGCACCTTGAGAAACAGCTCAAGTAAAAATGTCTAAGCCTCAACCATAATGCTTAGACTTGAGTTATGAGGTTTCGCTGGGAGCCACATGTCTAGCTCAATCACAATGTAAATACACCTTAAGGTATAAGGCATGCATGATCTCTTCATCATGTAGAAATCAAGAACTAAAATATCAATTGGTCGAAATTCATCTTTTTTCTTTCATTGTTTATTTTACAATTTTGGCATACTCCTAAGAAATTTAATTTCAATGTATTTTAAGTTTTGGGGCATGACTCTTGCAAATATGGAAAGGATTCGGAGCTATTGATTCGTTGCAAGATTCATTACAACTATCTTGCAATTGTATTCAAGCGAAAATCCATAACATAAATTTCATAATTTCCCAATAAATATTACATTTTTCCCATGCCTTCTTTCCAAATTAGAAGTTGAATTTTGAATATTATCATGCTGAATTGAAATTTTCAAGGGAGGAAAGTGATAATTTCAGAAAAGGTGATGGGAGAGTCTTCAAAAAATCTTCTAAAAGTTTCTATATGAATCCTTTCTAGATTCTAGAAAGACTTTTTTCTTCGAAATTCTTCTTATTACAAGTTTTTTTCAATTAAGTTTGAAAGTTGCTAACTGTAAGAAGAAAGTTTCTACTTTCTTTCAATTCCATTATTTGGAAATTGGAAAATTTAGGAGTTCAGAAAAAAAAAAAAGAATAAAAATGAGTTACTATCTAGGCCAGGGGGTTTGTTTTTACAAGGTTTTATTTAGTTTTATGGTTTTGAGCTTGAACATCCATCTAAAGAATAAAAAGAATAAAAGAATAAAAACCCTGCACAGTAATATGTGACATCCATCTAGCCTTGCTTTAAATTTCAAGCTCTGTTCCGGAGTTTGAACATCTGAGCTGCATTCTCAACCTCTGAATATACACAATGAAGTGCAACTGGCATCTCCTCAGCAGCTACATGGTAGAGATACGTTGCCCATGGTCTTCCATGGGTTGCTAAGTCACACTTTCACCACTGGTACAGGCTTTCCACTTCAGGTTGGTAGGATTATCATCAGCTGGTTGTTTGATAGTACCACCAATGTAACCCACCCTTTGTCAGCCACAAATGAGCATCTCAATAAACATTGACTGAGTGGAACATTCTTATACATAACTTTTAAAAGATAATTTGAAGAGAGGAATTTGTATTAGCAGTGGAAACAATTGTAGAAGTTGATAGAGAAGTCCCCATAGAGACCTCCAAATCGTTGCCCCTACTTGCCCGTCATGGCTGATTAGACCACTGTTTTTTTTTTATCGGAAACTGAAACATATATTCCACTGTTTTTTTTTAGACCACTGTTTTAAGATTCAATGTTTGGCTCCAATACCATTTAAGCAGAAATTGAGCAAAAAGACAATGATTGTTTCTCCTCTTCAAATATAGCTGAGATTACATAGTTTTATAGGGCATGGAAGGAAACAACTGAATCCTAGATTCTAAGAACAAACTAACCAAATTGGCTTATTCAATTCAATATAAAAATCAGTCATATGGAATAGAATTTAAACAGAAAACCAAATCTAAATCTAGATAAAATCAAAAAACTAATTGATCCAGTTAAAATCAAAAAACCAATTGATACTAAAAACCATTCTGATAATGAACAGTTTCATTTTTCATGGTTTTCTTAAATTTTTTGTTTTTTCTAAAACCTATAAATAAGGCTAATTTTTCTCAAATTGCATTAATGGCTGAATGAACGAGGAATTATATAAATTTTTCTGCAAACCTTGCAATTTCTTTCTGTTATAGCATATATCTACTTTACATATAGAGTTGTAACCTATTAGGAAACTTGTCATATAGAGTTGTAATCTATTAGGAAGGTTAGATTGGCTTTTGCGTATATATATATTCACAATGAATCAATACAAAATACAAGGAATTCTTTCCTCCAATGCTTTCTTCTTGCTTTCTACATGATATCAGAGCCCTAGGGCATGGATTGAGAAGAGGAAAATCTGAGTTTACGGACTGTTCTTGCATTGAATATTGTGGAAATTGGTGAGGAGTGTTTTGAAACACCCATGAGCAACACCTGTAGGTTGAAGGGCGCTGACCACCGGCGAGTCGGGCCACGTCAAAGTGGTTGGAACCACAAGCGTGATGACAGCGCTACGCTATCTTGTGTTTGTCTTTGATGCATGCGCCACGTGTGGGGTGTGTGTAGAGAGTCCGATCTCCTTTCGGCGAACACTGCGTGGTTTTTCACAAAAATCCTGTCCGATTGGGTTTTTGAAGGTATCCTTCTGCCCTAATTTCTTGTCTTTGACTTCATAATGAGTAGTTTAGATTCTTCAAAAGATAAGAAGCATGTTTCGGCATTGAGTGGTACCGATGATGTCTAAATCACGGAGGGACAAATGGTCCCAGTGCTGGGACGGGTAAAACAATCCGCTTCTATATCTGAGTATTCGTACTTGATCCATCTTGATGAACTTCCCTCTCTGAGATGATTCGAAATATTGATGGGCACGGAGAATGATGCTCGTCTCTTCCTCACAATTCATAATTCCATTGTGGTAAAGTAATCATCCTCATTAATCACTGTGAGTATGTTAAGAAACTAATGAAATATTTAGAATTTGTGTATTCGGGCAAAGGGAATATTTCTCGCATGTTCAATGTATGTAGAGCCTTTTATCGCAATGAGAAACAAGATCGGTCCTTCACGGAACTCTTCATGGACTATAAAAAGACATGAGGAACTGAATACACTACTACCATTTAGTCCAGATGTTAAGGTTCAGCATGCTCAACGGGAAAAGATGGCAATGATGGGTTTTCTACCCGCACTCCCTTCGGAGTATGATTCTGTTAAGGCGCAAATTCTGGCCAACCACGAGATCTAGATCCTTCAAGAAACATTCGACGGGATACTCAGCACAGACCTCATGTAATCCTCTCCTTCTACCCCGGATAAGCGGTGCCCTCGTTGGTCGAACAATGTTGAGTCGAAAGCATAGCAATAAAAATAGTGGTCTAGGCGATAACTCTAGAGGGATAAGCTCTAAAGGGGTTGTTTGTTCTTACTCTGTAAGTCTGGACATGAAGTGAGGCGTAGAAGCGGCAAGGGCGGAATCGGGGCGTAGTACTTGCTCATGTAGCTTCCAGCAATGGGCATCGGATCCCGGTCGAGTGGGTTCACGGAAGAATTAGTAGAGTTGCGACACATGCGGGAATCGAAGTCTCCATCTACTCCAATTACTGCTATTGTTGAGTCAGGTGACCCGAATAAATGTCTTGTCTCTTCTTCGTCCTCCGAATGGGTCATTGATTTTGGAGCCACAGATCACATGACAGGTAATTCTATCTTATTCTCTACCTTTTAGTCGTATCTGTGGCTTATATGTCGTATGGGGATGGGTCACATACATGTGTTCTTGGGTCAGGCATAATTTTTCCCACTCCATCTCTTCCTCTATCATCCGTCTTGCATTTACCTTATTTCTCTTTTAATCTAATCTCTGTGAGCAAATTAACTTGAGCACTTAAATGTTATATCTGTTCCTTGGTTTTGTCTCTTCGGGATCTTATGAAGTAGATTATTGGTAAGGGCGTGAGTGGGAGTCTCTACATTTTTATCATACCGGTACAGACTTATTATTAAACTTGTTGTGGAGTCACTACACCATTTGAGACACATTGTCGATTGGTATCCCTCTCTTCCCACATTGAAAAGGCGTGTCCCTGAGTGCTGATGTCTTTCATTAGAGTGTAGTCTTGTCAATTTGCGAAGCATCATCGTCCATTCTAATCCTAAGGTGATAAACGAGCTAGTGCTCCATTTGGTCATTAATTCAAATGTGTAGGGTCCCGTCAGTTCAAGCGTGATACTGGCTTGGGAGGTTCGATACATTGTTACTTTGTTGATGATTATTCACAAACCACTTGATTATATCTAATAAAAAACGCTTTGAGTTATTTTCTCATTTAATTGCCTTTTATGTTGAGATACACACTCGATTTCATGTTTCTGTTTAAAGTCTGAGAAGTGATAATGCTAAAGAATATGTTTTAGAACAGTTCCAGTCATTCATGCTTCAAAATGGCATCCTTCATCAGACCTCATGTGTCGATACTCCATCTCCTGATAGGCGTGGCTAAGGAAGAATAGACACCTCCTTGAAACTACAAAGAGCTCTGTATTTCAAATGCAGTACCCCAGCATTTACGGGCGATGTTGTTTCCACCACTTGTTTTTTGATTAACCGAATGCCTTCCTTAGTCTTGAATTGGGACACTCCGTATCACATCCTTTTCCCAAATAAACCTCTGTTTCCCATTGAGCCTCGGGTATTTGGGTGTACTTGTTTTGTTCGAGATGTTCGTCCGCATGTGTCTAAACTTGATCCTAAGTCATTGAAGTGTATCTTCCTTAGTTACTCTCGAGTTCAGAAGGGATATAGGTATTATTGTCTTAGTCTTCGAAAGTACCTGGTTTCTGTTGATGTCACATTTCTTAAGAATACTCTTTTTTCTCAAGACCCAATCCATACTAGTCAAGGGGAGAAAGATGATTTTCTCGTTTATACTCTTACCTCGCCAGCTCCTGCTCCTGTCCCTACTCAAATAAAACCTCTTATCACTCAGGTCTACACTCGGTGCCAACACCCCCCAATTTCGAGCCCTCCACCAGCTGCTTCGACATCAGATCCAGTTCTCAGTGATGACCTTCCTATTGCTCTCCGTAAAGGTAAACGCCAGTGTGCTCATCCAATTTCCTCATTTTACTCTTATGACCACTTGCCATCACGTTCTTATTCTTTTATTGCATCAGCGGACTGTTGATTGCTTTAACAAGGTTTCTAAAGCCTCGCTCACCTGGTTGGCGTGAGTCATGATCTGGAGATGGATGCCTTATTTAACAATGGGACTTGGTTCGTTTACTTGGGAAGAAAGTTAGTGGTTGTCGTTGGGTGCTGATGAAGGTTAATCTCGATGGATCCATTTAACCGATTGAAGCCCGCCTTTGTTGCTAAAGAGTATGCCTACTAACCTATGTTGAATATTCAGGCACTTTTCCCTATTGCTTTAAGATGACATCTTGTTGACTTTTATTTCCTGGTACCACTTATAATTGGGATCTCCAAACGATATTAGAAATGTCTTTCTTCATGGCGACCTTCGAAGGTGTATGGAAGCAGCTTCCCGGGGTTTGTTGCTTTCGGGAAAGCAGGAGGGTTTTGTCGTCTTCGGAAACCTTTGTATGGTTGAAGCAGTCGTCTGTGGTTTGGTAAATTGATCAGCCGGGTTGGGGACTGAATTTATACAAAGTAAATCTTACCACTCCGCCTTCTACAGGAACTCTAGTTCAGGTATCATTCTGTTGGTAGTGTATGTGGATGATATTGTTATCATTGGGAGTGACTATAAAGGTATCTCATCTCTTAAGTTCATTCTTTAGAACTTGATTTCATACAAGGGCTTTAGGAATCTTTAGATACTTCTTTGGCGTGAAGTTATGCAGCAACATGAAATCTTCTTATACTGAGGAAATAGTTTGCTGCGAGGCTGTAAAGTTAGGGGTAAAAACCATGCGAGTTCTCTTATGGTTGGCGTTCACCTTACTAGAAGTGAAGCATTTGAGGATCTGTGGTCTGAAGATTAAGTTGGAAACAGTGCATACATTCATCGTCACGATGTGCCCGGCTGATTGTTGTGTAAGCGAGTACATGTCTTTTCCAACGGTTGATCATTGTGATTTGGCAAAGCAGATTTTGTTACTTGAAGCGAGCATGGTATTTTGCTCCCCAGTAATCATGACTCATAGACTTGAGTGTTTCACGAATCTTGAGTGAAGCGGGGATCTGGAGACGGGAGGTCCACTACGGAGTTCTTGTGTCTTTGTAGGAAGGAATCTAGTCTCATGGAAGAGTAAGAAATAGAATGTTGTCTCTCGATCTAGTGCAGAGTCTGAATATAGAGCGATGGCACAGTCCGTATGTGAGATTATGTGGCTTCATCAACTCTTGATGAGAGTCGGCGTGAACCCCGTCGTGAAACTCAGTGTGGCAGGCGGGCTACCCTTTATATTGTTCATCGATGTGTGAGCAGGCTAAGCATATTGGGATGAAACGTCGTTCGTTCATTAAGAAAATCTATTCGGCTTGATTTCTACATGATACGTGAAGACTAAAGAACAATTGGGTGATATCTTCACAAAGGCTCTAAATGAGGACCGGGTTAGTTATCTATGTAACAAGTTGGGTATGATTATTATCTATGCTCCAACTTAAGGGGAAGTGTTATAGCATATATCTACTTTACATATAGAGTTGTAACCTATTAGAAAACTTGTCATATAGAGTTGTAATCTATTTGGAAGGTTAGATTGGCTTTTGTGTGTGTGTATATATATATATATATATATTCACAATGACTCAATCACCAATCTGAGATTCACACCTCCAAATTCTTTCTTCTTGCTTTCTACACTGAGACCTTTTGTATTTGTTGAACCACCAATGTACCTAAAAACTATAGCTTTGTGGGATTAGGCTCTGATATATAACACTACTCTAACATCTCCTCATACTTAGCCTCCATATTTAGGATTGCCTGAGAGCTTCTTAGATTGGGTAAATAAATATGAAGTGGTGAGTTAAAACATAACCTCACCACTAAACAGGGCTCGAAGCCACGTTGAGAACAATCAAAATTTTCCAAAAAGTTTAAGCTAGTAGGATTTGGACTCATAATTCTGATAGGTGCTACTCTTAGGAGGTCTTAATAAGATTCTATATCCTTTTTCTTTACATATTTTATTTTCTATCTTTTACTTTCTTGCCCCAGCTGTTATATTTTTATTCCTTGTTCTCTTCTAAATACTAAAATGTCTTGGATCACTAGCGGAATTTGATTGGGAAGTGTCTAAATCCAAAATGTTGGTTATATTATTGAATCCTTAGGGAGACTTTCAACATTTAAACCTAAATTTATATTTTGAGAAAAATAATGGATCGGGCATGTCTAAAGGACTAAGCCTCTGAATAAGTTATATCTTTTAAGGAGGAAAAAAAAACCTAAAGAGAAAACCTAACATGCTTCACTTTCAATATAAAACAAGGAAAAATAATAATCATAAAACTGAAAAATACTGCTCTCAGTTTCATTATAAGATATACCGAGTCGATTCCTGGCTCTGAACAGTGCAACGAACCGTGCAACAATCAGGAAAAATGGTCCTGTAACTTTTACTCAGAACATTATACAAAAATAAGTATATCTACATTATCATGTCCTCCCATCAAAAAAAACATCCTAATTGCAGCATTATGTGTTCAAACACAAATTGTATTATGGAAATCCAATCCAATATCCTAGGGAGTGAATGACAAAACATTCATCAAAGAAATGCTAACCTTTTGCAAAACCTCATATTAAAATTTTAGCCAACCATTTGTAGGGGCAAACCTGAGTAAAAGGAATCAGAAAGTCACATGAAGTGAAGCAGCTAGGATCTCCTACCACAGCCATTCCACAAATTTTTACTTTTTACATGCTCAACTTGTTGCATTGATAAATAACTTCGATCGACAGGGCTTTTTGTGAAAGTATCATGACTATTCTCCCGTCTTTACATATCCAGTGAAATCAATCCAGTTGTATTTTCTTGTGAGCGAAATGACAATCTATCTTCAATATATGTAGTCAGCTCATAAATCTGAGTTAAGTAATATGGAGGCTTGACTTGGTTGTCACACCAGAGCCTTTGGTGGAATGGAAGTCTTAATACCTTCTTCCATCAAGAGTTGTGAAATCCACATGATTTCACACGGTGTCAATCATTGCTCTATATTCTAATTACGCACTCAAGCGAGAAATTGTGGGAAGTATGTAAATATATATTTTTAGGGAAAAGTCAAGGTCGAGTAATCTGATTCTAGAAATTAGCTATGGGAAGCGAATAATCAGCTATGGGAAGTGAATAATCAAATCCCAAGAATTTAGGGGTGGTTATGAGACTTCCTTTTCGGTCAGTACAAATATGTGTATATAGTGTCATATAGGCTATACAGATTCATTCAGAAATTAATAAAATTTCAGCTCAGTTTTGTTTCTTCATGGTATCAAAGCCTTAGTTTTTTACGGGACCTTTCTGTGCAGCCTCATTGTTGTACACAGCCTTCATTTTGGAATTTCTATGCAACCCATTTGCTGCACCTAACCTTTTTTCAGCCATTCTTCAGGCTTCTTTGTGTCAGTTTTTTTCCCCACTCCTCCATATTTTTCATTGTTGTACCAGATTTTTTCAGTCATTTTTTAAGCTTTTCCGGCCATCATTGTTGGTGTAATCCTCGTCCTTCGTTGCTGATTTTTTCTGTGGCCCCTACTACCTTTATTTCTTGATCGTCTACTGCTGTTTCATCAGCATCAATCATGTCGGACTCCATCTTTTCAACTATTGAAGGAGAACAGGTTGTGGAGCGGCCTTTACTTTAGAATATTCAGCCGCAGCCTTCAAGTTCCTCAAGCATCGACTACGGGTATGTGTTCATTGACTCAGTGAGACTCTAATTTCTCTTAGATTAAATGCTTGAGTAATAGGTTTAGGAATGCTTGGATCCTTGATTACGGGTGCTGCGACCATATGACCCATAATCAGAAATCAATTTAAGACCTGTTACCTTGTCCAAACAATAGGAAAATTGTTGTTGCTAATGGAACTACCACCAGGTGTGAGATAAGTGTCTAAAGATTTAGCTCAAATATGGTTCTTAAAAATGTTCTTCATATCCTTAACTATCCACTAACCTTTGTTTTGATACAAAAACTTCACCCAGATCTAAGTGGTCATGTTATATTCGATGCCTCCTTTTGTGAATTTGGGACCCGGGGCTCGGGAGGAAGATTGGACTTGCGAGAACCTGATGGACTCTACTTCTTGATTACATATAATAGTCAACTATAGCTGGTTAAAGTCACTTTGTCTACTTCCTTTTTCTCTTCATCAAAATATAAATATGTCATTTAATAGTTTACATCACTTAGGCATCTAGGTCACATGCCTTTTCCACATTAAAATTAATGTTTCCTACGCCCCGAAAGGACTAGATATTCAGCCTTTTCATTGCGTGTGATTGGTATGCAAAACATGCTCGTGTATTGTTTCCTATATCCGGTAATAAAAGATCTTCTTCTCCTTTCTTTCTAATTCAAAGTGACATTTGGGGACCATCCACCATTCCATATATCTTAGGATTCAGGTGGTTTGTAACATTTATTGATGATTGTACAAGAGTTTTGGATCTATTTGCTCAAAAATAAATATGATGTGAGTCGTATTTTCCCTGTTTTTTGTACAATGGTTCAAAATCAATTTAGTACAAAAATCAAGAAAACCCACTCATACAATGCTCGTGATTATTTCAATCAAATTTTCTCTCAATGGTTTCAAAAGGAAGGAATCATACATGAATCATCTTGTATCACTACTCCCCAACGAAATGGGGTGGCTAAGAGGAAAAACCGTCATCTTCTTGAGTGTACTTAAGCCTTATTGTTTCAACAAAATGTACCAAAATCCTACTAGGGAGAGGTTGTACTCACATCAGCATATATTATAAATAGGATTCCTTCTAGAGTTTTGGGGTGCAAAAGTCCACTAGAAACCTTGTCAAATTCTATCCGGACATTCAATCCTCCTTCAACCTTGCCTCTGGGTTTTAGTTACGTCCTTTAATCCATATTCCTGATCATAATCGAGGAAAATTAGATCCTAGAGCTCTTAAGTGCGTTTTCATGGGGTACTCATCTACTCAAAAGGGATATAAATGTTATCATCCACCCACTAGTAAAATTTATGCTTCAGTTGATGTTACCTTTGTTGAAAATAAGTCATACTTCTCCACACCTTATCTTCAAGGAGAGTTATCTATACTTGAAGATGAGGAGTCAGCCATACCACCACTAAAAATAATCCCCTCATCCGAGTCATTCAAATCAAAAGAAACCACTTCAGTGTTACCAATTTCTTTATAACCAATTCCAATATCACAATCCAAAGAGTCGATAAAGGAAAAGGAAGAAGACAATCAAATCTTTGATCAATTTCGGTTTGTATGCAAGGAGAAGGGACCCTGTGGCAACGAGGCAAGAACAATCTACTAAACCAAGTCCTGGAAATGAGGTAACAATTCTTGAACATAACTCAACTCCTATTCTTGAACATGATCTACCTATAGCTTTGAGAAAAGGAACCCGTAGATATGCAAAAAAGGCCCTTATATCCATTGTCTCACTTTGTGTCTTTCGAAAGATTTTCCTTGAATCATAAGCCTTTCAACTTTAAACACTATTCCTATTCCCAACTCATTGTCTGAAGCATTATCAAAGAGAGAATGGAGACTTGCTATGGAGGCTGAAATGGATGCATTACAAAATAATGAAACTTGGGAATTGGTTGATCTACTTAGTGGTAAGAAACCAATGGGCTGCAAGTGGGTGTTTGCAGTAAAATTTAAAGGTGATGGCTCTACAGAAACGATACAAAGCTGGCCCAGTTGCAAAGGGTATCTTTGAGACATATGGGTGGATTATCGAAACATTTTGCTCCGATGGAAAAGATGAATCTGATAGAATTTTACTATCATGGTGATTAATTTTGATTGGGGAATTGCAACAATATGATGTAAAAATGTTTTCCTTCATGGTGAGTTGAAGGGTTACATGAGTATTCCACCATGGTTCGGTGAGAGTGATGGAAACAAGGTTTTGTCGGTTAAAGAAGACACTATATGGGTTGCTTGATCCCCATGCTTGGTTTGGAAGGGTTTGCCAAGGTTATGATAGCTAGCAGTTTAAACAAAGCTAGGGAGATCATACATTTTCATAAAACATTGATTTCGAGTCACGGCTTTATTATAAGGATAACATTATTATGACGGGAATGAGAAGAAAAATACCTTGAAGCAATGCCTAGCGAGTTTGAAATAAAGATTTAGGAAAATTAGAGTATTTCCTTGGAGATTGAGGTGGCTGGTCCAAGCGAGGCATTTTCATTTTACCAAACATAAATATGTTATTGATCTTCGAGAGCTTGAAGTATGATGGCTAGTAGAAGCCGGTTACAACTCCCATTGAACAAAATCACATACTGAGTGAAGCACTTGGAGAGAAGAAAGTGGACCGAAAAATGTATCAACGGCTTGTTGGGAGACTCATTAATCTTGCACATACTAGGCCAGACATAGCCTATTCAATGAGTATAATCAGTCAATTCATGCATGATCTGAGAGAAATTCATCTACAGGCAGCCTACCGAGTCCTCCATTACTTAAAAGCACATCCAGGAAAGGGAATCTTATTCAAGAAAACATCAAATATTGCTTTGGCAATATACACCGATCTGGTGGCGGGGTCTCCATTGGATAGGCGATCGACTACGGAACTGTGTACCTTTATTAGGGGAAATCTAGTATCTTGGAGTAAAAAGCAAAATGCGGTAGCACGGTCAAGTGTAGAGGCAGAGTTTAGAGCTATGGCAGCAGGAGTATGTGAATTGTTATGGGTCAAGATCATTCTAAAAGATTTGAAGGTTCAAAGGTAAGCTATGAAACTTCTTATTGTGATAATAAATAAAAATTTATCGACATTCCTCATATGTCCGTTCTGACATGACCAAACAAAACCTATAGAGATGGACAAGCATACGTCAAAGAAAGGCTGGATGGTGGGTTAATTTGTACTCCATATGTTCCTCTGAAGACATCGATTAGCGGATATTACTAACAAAGGGCTATGTAGTAATGTGTTTCATAAAAATATTAGCAAGCTCGGAATAGGGTTATATTCACGGCTTGAGGGAGAGTGTGGGAAATTATGTAAATAATATATTTTAGGAAAGAATTAAGGTCGATAATTTGTTCTAGAATTAGCTATGGGAAACGAATAATCAGCTTTGGGAAGTGAATAATCAAATCCCAAAATTTAGGGAATTGGTTATGGGAACTTCCTTTTCAATGTACAAAATATGTGTATTTATAATTATTGTCATATAGAACAATACCAGTTCATTGAAATTAATAAAATTTCCAACTTCAGTTCTGTTTTTTCATAAATCATACTCTGTTTCTTCTTCTTGCTTGAGTAGATTCCCTCGACAAAAGGCACGCTGACACGAAGTGGACTCTTGTGCACTTTAGATCTACCCACGATAAGCATCACATAAAACACTCCAATCCTAATATGCCGTGATTACTATATCTGGCTTCACATCAGAAGCTCCTTTCAAGTAACCTAGAATGCGTTACCTGACTACCTAATGATCCCGATTGTTGGAAAAGGACATGTATTGAGGCACACAGCATTATTTGGGTGTACTAATATCATAATGTGTTCTTGTAGGTAGTTCCCGAGCTTACCCGACGGTTCCTATATCTCTCAGGGTCCCCAAACAATTCATCTTATCTAGTAAGATGTAGGCTTTATGCCATGGGGGGGCTATGGATTTACTGATTTTCTATCTCGAGCTGATAGGTCAAGTAACGTATTTCCTTTGAGATAAGAAGATTCCATGTTTGCTCCTCATAACTTCAACACCCAAGAAATACTTTAGCATCCCTAAGTCCTCTGTGTGGAATTAACCATGAAGAAATGACTTAAGTGATGATATACCTGTCATATCACTCCCAGTAATGACAATATCATCTATATACACAACTAACAAGATGATACACCTTCTGATTTCTATAAAGGCGAGTGATCAAATTTATATACGCATGCCAAACTTCTCATTTACTTGATTAGATTTACCAAACCATCGTGTGGATAATATTCGAGCTATAAGGATTTACAGAGACAACAAACTCTACCAATCTCCCCTTGAGCAACAAACCCTAAAAGTTGCTCCATATAAACTTCCTCCAGGAGATCCCCATGAAGAAAAGCATTCTTAATATCAAAGGCGGTGGTGGTCGAATGCGAGTGGCTGCGAGGAATATAAATGCTGAACCTAAGTCATCTTGGCATTGCAGGGAAAGAGGATCAAAATAGTCTACCCCGTAAGTGGGTATACCACTAAAACAACAAAGCGTGCTTTCAACCGAGACAGCCAGGCCATCGAGGTTAACCTTCGGTCACGAAAAACCAATGACATCAATGGATTTCTTATAGTAGGTAGCGTGCAAAGTCGCGAGTATCGTTATCATTGGCTTGTCCATCCTACATTATGGCACTCTGACTAGGGTGAATGGGGCTTGAGCATTGTTAGGCAAGCGAGAAGAGTCGAGGATGCAATAAAAGAACATGAATTTGAGGACGAATGGTTATATAAAAACAAAATGAAGAAATTTGATGAACCTGCGACGTTTACGCTTTGAAGAAGCGATAGGAAGATTATCGTGAAATTTGGATCCCAATATCGAGGCGACTCTTATTGGACTCGAGACTGGGGGTTTTGGCGTCGAGAGTACACATAAGTAATGGGAGGTTTAACAGGAATGGGAGTTAGAGTAGGAGCCGGTAAGGAAACATAATAAACCAATAAATCATTCCACCCCTGACTGCATTAACGAGTTGAAGAGGGAAGCGGAGGTGATCTCCGAGAATGCAACATCAGTAGACACAAAGTAACATTGAATAGTGAGACAATAACACCTATACCCTTTTGATCTGAGAATGTCTAGAAACGATACACTTTAAAGACTTTGAATGAAGTTTAAAGACTTGGGACAAGGCGTCGAACAGCGTGTGCGTCGAATACCTTGGGCTCAATAGGGAACAACGGATTATTTGAAAACAACTGATGGTAAGGAGTAGCCCAATTGAGAACTTATGAGGACATCCTGTTAATCAAAAAACAAGTTGTGGAGACTGTGTCCACCCAAAAATGTTTAAGGACATTCATCTAGAACAAAAGGGCCTAGGCAGTCTCAAGAAGATATATATTCTTTCTCTCAGCTACCCCATTCTGAGAGGGAGTATCCTTTCACAGAGGTCTGATGGAGAATCTCTCATGTTGTAGTACGAAACATTGAAAGGTTCGGAACTCAAATACTCTTTGTCATTATCACTTCTCAATGGTAGACGGAGAAATAAATTGTCAATTTGAATTTCGATTATAAAGGCAAAATGAGAAAAAAGCTCGAGCGGCGCCATTAGATAAAAGCGAAAGTGACCTGAGAGAAATCATCCTGAGGTAGCGAAATATTTAAACTGGAGTGGAATGAGCCCAGACGGACTTTAAACATCATAATAAAGCTAACTTCGAAGGGTAGCTTACATCGCGACTCTAGGACTTCCAGATAAATGCATTCAAAGGCTTGGCGTATTGACATGACTCACCGCAGTTGATGAGGACAGACTAGAAAACTGAGGATATAGCTTCTTCAACAGAGAAAGAGAATAATGACCCAAGCGACAATGTAATTCAAATGGGATAACAACTCCAGAACAAGCAACAAGCATTGGCATCTCTAGTTCAAGGATGTAGAGACCCTGAGACTACGTCATACCCTTGATAAATACCAACTGATCGAAGGTCTGAATCATTGATAACCCGGGGAAAGAATGTGATACTACAATTAACTTTATGAGTGACTTTACTCACAGAAATTAAATTAAAAGGGAATTATGGTAAACTCAGAACTTAGGTCAAAGGAATAAGATGAGTAGGATTAATTGTCCCTGACCCAAGGCCACAAGATGTTGACCCATCTGCAAGGGTAACAATGGAGGTAGAAAGGTGTGGCCGAAATGTGGTAAATAAACTGGAATTACCTATCATGTGGTATGCGGCTCCAAAGTCAATGACCGATTCGGAGGACGAGGAAATAAGACATGTGTTAGGGTTTA
Organism: Tetrastigma voinierianum; assembly: GCA_016808115.1. Classification (NCBI taxonomy): domain Eukaryota; kingdom Viridiplantae; phylum Streptophyta; class Magnoliopsida; order Vitales; family Vitaceae; genus Tetrastigma; species Tetrastigma voinierianum. Next base: position 1,906,796 of record JAEQBH010003347.1, on the reverse strand, counting down.
TCGAGCCAGCCGAAGCATAATGATAGGATTAGCTTGCTCTTCAATGATTCGTGAATATCTAAACATGATTTTGATACGCAGCTTCCCTCTGATCGGCGTACATGTCTTGGATTATGGCAATAATGACATGACTCCCCACGAGGGTGCCGATTAATAAGACATATCTAACTTCAAACAGTCTCTGAATCCGCAAAATACGAAAAATAGGATCGAGGAAAAGGACCTACCTTTCATGAAAAACACTTCCTAAGTAAAACTTAGCCCCTACGATCCACAAAATCACCTCTAGACCTCGAAGAAGCCAAGGAAAACAAGCAGAAAAACCTAGAAAAGTAAGCTGCTGGAACTATAAGTGTTTGAAAAACACTATTGTAAGGCTTAGACAAGCTTGGAAGATGGCTAGGGTTGACTATCGGCGATACGACTAAGGTGGGGAAAAGTCTAGGGACCGTCAGCGAGTCCTGCGCTTGACTCATGGGGATGGTGTATGAAGATCCACACGTATTCTTCAAGTGCTACTTTTCTGGCGGCCAGATTCCGAGGACGGGTCAATCTGAGAGCGATGCTCCTCCTTATTGTGGTCATGTCACCCACAGACCACCCCAAATTTGTGTTTCAAAAACTCACCCCTCTTGCACCTCTAGGGCTTTTCCGAAATTTCTCAAGCAAATTAAAACCCTTGCTCTTATACCATGAAGAAACAAGAAGGGAAGAATTGGAGAGATGAAATACTTTGTATTTTCCATTGATCTAAACATGTCTGAATCTGAAATAGATATATACAATTGGTAGGACAATCTAACATTCCTAATTAGTTTCACTAACCTAGTAAAATTATATATTTACATTCATAACATGCTTATAAGCCTTAGTTGTAGTCTGGCGCCATGAGATTACCACAGAATAGCTTGAGTACTAAGGCGTTCTTCCACATAGTAACTCACCAAAACAAATATCAAGAGAGGGAACAGGAGATCTATTCAGTAGAGAGGAGCAAACCAATTCATATTCCGAGCATAGTTTCATAAGAAACTAATCACATTGGCTAGTCTTGTGAAGATTCTAAATAGTCAAAAGAGCAGCACCCAAAACATTTGCCGTGTCGTGACCAAATCAGTATATTCATGCCAAAGAGTAAAAAATGTCGAGTAGTAGTCTTGGATGGAAAGACTACCATGTTGAAACTTATCGTCGCATGTTTCGACAGCGGGTGAGCATCATTATCTTGATGATAAACCTTTTTCAAATAATTCCACATGGATTGAGCAGAGTGATGAGCCCACAAATTGGTGATGATATGTGGCTCCAGAATGAAGTCGAAGACATGATTTGAGGCATCAACCTGACCGAAGGAAGACCGCATCTTGGATTTGTCAGTGTCGGATGTTGGTGCAACATTTGTGCCATCAATATGGCCCTAAAGGTCTTTTCCTTGAGGAAAAGTTCAAACTAAAAAGCCCAAGAAGAGTAATAGTTGCCTATAAACTTGACACACACTAGTGCAGTGTCCATTGCAAATAAATGGAACTTGAGACAAAGCAAAAAAATATCCAAAAATAAAGGAACCGAGAGAAGGACCTTAAACAGAGATTATTGAAGGACACTAGTCCAGCTATTAATGCCCAGAAATTTGAGAAAAAAATGCTCAAAAAATGTCAATGAAAGATTTCTCAAACAGAATGCAGAAAAAGCAAGAAGAGGTGGTGGCGTTGGTTCTTGTTTGAACCAGAAGTTGCGAGATGTGCTGCCCCGAGACTGGAAGGCGATGACACCTGAAACTGAAAAATAATTATTCCACACCCAACCCAGCACCAAAACCAAGATAAGGAAAAAAATTCTAACCTTGCTCTGATCCATGTCAGAAATAAGTCAAAAATGTTGTATGAATAGCCAAATAAATGGCCTTGTGATTTCTCTCAATTATATGAATTGTACAAAGGAATTCTATACATGGAAAAAGACTATGAATCTGCTAATTTTATCCCTATACAATCTGTCAAATATTAAGTTAATTACAATAACCATAAATCAAGGAAACAAATGGAAATAAATATTGATAGAAAAGTTGTCCGTTAAATGGAAATAAATATGGACAAGCAGCCATCCGTTAAATGGAAATAAATATGGACAGCAAAGTTTTCCATTGACAGAAGCTACCTCCTCTGGAGTGCCTTCATGAGCCTCAAGAGCAAAGGCCAATGATGAATGAAGCGGTCTCTCTACATTGCTTGGGCTTCTAACATGAAAGTTATCATGAAACTGAAAGTTTTACATGACACCATCAAACAAGTTACAGCATGCAATATGTCACGAAACTATTAGGCATACGACTGATTTCTATGAAAGAAAATGAGAATAAATCCATACCCAACGAACAAGCAGGGTGAAAGCTTTGGCAGTTAGCCTTGGAATTTCTGATATTTTTAGCAAGTCTGCTGGTAGAAGTGAAAGTAAGGAAGCCTGCAATTGATGTCAAAATTCTTCAGATTGAATAAATCATTCCATCTCCTTCCATAACAATGACAAGAAAGAAGGTGGAATAAACCAAGAAAAACCAGATAAGCAAAGAAAATGAATGTTCAAACTAAGACAGCTAAACACATATTTATAATTTTCCAAATATGGATCATAACCTTTCAAAAAGTCAAGAAAGTAAGAAAAGCTATGAATTTGATCTAGATATGGATTAGGTAATATTAAGCGATTGTATATCAAGTCGACTTACTCAGACTAAATTCTAACATCTCACAAACAGCCTTCTTTGATTTGCATGTGGGCTAGATAAAGGGGAATAGAAAATTGTGGGATACAAATTCATGGCTTATAAAAAACCAAGGCTCAGATACCATGTTAAACTACCAATTTAACATAAAAGAGCATATGCTATTAAATTGTGGACCAACAATTTAAGCATGCTAAGTGGACTATATACAACAAACACCCATCCTTGTGGACTGGTAAATGGGGAAAATAACAAAGAAGTTAGAAAAAGTTCTCATAACCAAAAATCTTAAGCTATTGGATAATAGACCCATAATAAATATCAAGCCAACTTACTTGGGCTCAAGCTCTAACTAGTATGAAACCAGAGACACTAACTTATGCATCCCTTACAAATTCTAAGAGGAGATTATAAAATAAATAATGAACAATCCCACAAGAGTCTTAACATTACTTAAATAAGACTATGAGAGATCACAAACAAGGTATGCACATAGTTGGAACAAATTGTTTAACAATGCATGGACAGCAAAATAATAATGACACCATGATAATTATAGTTGCTTACATCCATGAGAAAAGAGTAGCCATCCAACTTTGCACTCTTTTCTCTTTTTATTCAGAAGAACCTTCAACTTCAGAATAAGGCTATCAAATAGATAAACATTCAGCTACTCCAACTATAAGAAAAAACATTCAAAGGAAGTAAAAGTCTAACTAGGAAATTTTTTAACTCAATCAAATGTTTTAACGAGAATAAGACCTCCACCATAATCCAAAGCCAACTATTATGGAAAAAACCTCTTATAAAACCACCATGTTAATCACTTAATTAACATGGAAAATTCTCACATTTGCTTGTGCTCAAAATTCACATCATTGAAGACTTAGACTCTAAAACCAAATTGTATTAACAGTATACGAATTTAGGCCACATTACATGGCTGACAATTAATTCCCTCATACCTGAAAGGGTGCATTTGGACATAGATTGGAAAACCAATGGCGCCAAAATTTGGATGTATTAGGCTACAGATCTACTGTTACAACTTAAAAGTAGTGCCCATGGAAAATCTAAGCCAATATTGCAACTACCAGAATAGAACCATTTTTAGAACTTCATGAAATGATTTTTTAAGTTTTTCATGTTATTTGTGCCTAATGGATGCCTAAAACTTAACCATTCTTCCCTGTCTGACCAATTCACAGAAAATACCGATAAACTTATTAACTCAATTACTTATCAATATGAACAACATAGTTACAACAATAATGACTTTGTTGTTTTTCTTCTTAATAGTTCCCCCTCAATTGTCTCATAACTAAGACATGCGCCAATTACCAAGAAGACATAGTCTTCTCTTACCAGATAAAGGATGTGAAAAGTAACTAGAAAATTTTTACAATAATGAAGGGAAGAAAGCATTACAACCATGTAAATATTAAGGTATAGAATTAACTTAAACTTGTTTGACTGACAAAAGGGCATGAATGCCACAAGAAGAATGCTTGCTGCCTCACAGTGATGTTAGAATCAAGAGCAGGTCCATAAAATATTAACACTCACTCTCAACCACAAAACCAGAGTTTCAAGCATGGTCAAAGTTATGCTCAAACATAGGCTGGATGTTAGCCGATTGCAATTTAGGAATCAGCATATCATAGTCTAAATCCCTACAATAGGAATCAATTTCACAGTTGCAAATCCCTATATCCTCTCCCAATATTCAGGCATTGTCTCCCTTAATTCCAGGACTAGTTTTGAAACGCTTGTATAAATGTTTGTACTCACAGAAGCAATGCTTAGATGAAAATACAGAATAACAAACTGATTTTCATCAAGCTTGGTAGTTTTCTTAATGATATTATTGGGATAGAGCCCTAAAGCATAAAATAATGTAATAAAAAATATAAAGTTGGCAATATGGGTTGAGTTTGGTGGGCCAGCCCACTATGGCCCAATTTTTCAGAGGGTTGGGTTGTAAAATTGATGGCCATAGTACAATCGGGTCAAATGGGCCTGAACCGTTTTGGCCCCTATCCTAATTGCGTTTGGTTCGGAGGTTGCTTTGATTGGCACGAAATCCTTTATTCTTTAACAATAAACTAGCATAGTAATTGAAATTTTTTAAATATTTATCTACAAATAATCGATATTTTGGAAATCAACATGGAGTCAAATTTCTCCTTGTGTAGCACAGGGGTGTAATAATAATTATTATTATAATATACAATTAATATATTTAACTTTTTTATTTTAACTATTTTATTTTAAAATTTTAAATATCTTTAATATAATTTATATGATACTTAAATATTAAAATCTTGTATATTAAATTACGGAATGCATTTAAATTAAATAAATTATAGTTTTTTTACTATACTATATTTTATTTATCTCATTAATCATATTAAATAAGTACCATTTCTTTTTTGTATTTATTTTAAAATTTTATTTAATCATATATGTTTTATTTAAATCAAAAGATAATTTATTCAAAAAATTTAAATATAAAAATGATAATAATATAGTTGTACTCTTTTATAAGTAAAGATAACTAAATTATCAATATTTTTATTATTTGTAGTTTAATAAAAAATTGTTATGTTTAAAATAAATAACAAAATCCACACTCTTATTTCTTTTCAAATAAAATAATATGAAAGAAAATATTTTATTATTATAACATTGAGATGCATTTTTGGAAAAACATATTTTTATTTTATATATAAATAAATTTTATATTATTAATTCAAGTAAATAATTTAAATAAATATATAAGCAGTCGAGAAATAAAATAAAATATTGTTTACATTATGTCTTTATTTATTTTTAAATAAATAATAACAAAATATTAAATATGGTCTAAGCTAATAAAATTTTAAAAATTAAATATCAAATAAAATATTTTATTTGAATCTTTAAAAATATTTGACTTTTTTAAAATCAAACAAAATATGTTCAGCATTTCTAATGAGAATCAAATGTATTATCGGATATAATGAGGATTAGGATTGAAATAGGAGATCTCATTTGATAGTTTGGTTGTTTTTTAAATGTTACTTTTATTGTTTTGAGTGCCCAGTTAATTTGGTTAGTTTAGTACATTAGTTATGATAGTGCTCTAGTATCATTCATTTGTTTAAGTTTATTTATTATATATTGTTTTAAGACTCAATCATTTATGTATTAATTATTATTAAATGTTTATGGTGCTTTATTTTATTTGAAAAGATAAAATTTGTAAAAAAAAAAATTATCAGAAAATTTGTAAAATTATTATTGTTAGCATTTTTTAAGGTTTTGGCCTACAACTACAAGTGTCGGGCTGGCTAAAAACTACCCAAATAGAAATTGGCCATATAAGCACAACCCATTTTGGCCCGTCGTCTGAAATGGGTCGAGAATTTGGCCGTTCTCGGCCTTCTAAATAAATAGATTTCACTAATTGATTGATCATAAAAATAATAGATTTCACTAATTGATTTATATTATGATTCTAGTTCTCCATTCATTCATGTACTGTTCATGTTAAGCATTCAGACATCCATCATTCTTTTTGTACATGACTCAAGTGCATTACGAGTTGTATGAAATATTCAAGTGATAAGATCCTTGCAAGTTGATGATTTATTCACAATCAATTGATGGTCTAACGCAATTTATTTGAGGTTGTAATGCACTATCTCCTAATTAGAGGAATGACTTGTCATGATCATTGAAATGAGTTTTTCATGATGAGAGCACTAATATCTATTACACATTGGATAAGAGCACCAGTGAGTCATGATATTAGTTATCGGGTAATCATAACCTAACCAAGTTATTATATTGCATGAGCTCTATATATATATATATATATATATATATATATATATATATATATATATATATATATATATATATATATATATATATTGTTTTACTTTTTAAATAAATGGCAGAAGATATCATAAAAAAAAAGTATACAAAAGTATACAGGACTCTGAAAAGGAGTCCTAAGGCATGAATAAGACCCTAAGATAGTGTTTTTTTTTTTTTGACAAAATTCTAAGATAGTCATATATTCCTCATGAATAAGTTCGCTAATAATTAAGACAAGAGGCAACAAGTATTTTTAAAATAAGAATCATGATATCTTATGGGTTTAAGATACTATGACCCCTTAGGCGATCCTAAGATTTTGTGATTATGAAATCTACGATGCCAAGATTTCCTTTGGCAAAATTTGAAGCATGTCCTTAGTGAGCTGGGAGTGTGTCAGGTGATTACACAATGAAGGATCTAAGACGAGGATCGTAAGTAGTCATTAAGAAGGTTGATAGTGTTCACCTTATTAAATTATGGACACCGAACCCATGGGTAGCTAGAATGTAGTGGTTAGAAGGTAATAAATTTGAGTTTCTATATCTGAGAACTAACATCATAAGTTTAGAGTGTCATTGACTCTCGATTAGTCAAATTTAAAATTAGTTTCAAGGAAGTAATACTTCCTTGTAGGTCCTATTGTTCCACCGATCACCTCATGATGTCACATTATTTAGGGATATTTTGGTTATTTATTCATGTGTGCATAAGGGCATAATTTTTTTTTTTTTTGATCGGTAAAAAAAGGACAATGAATAATTTTTGGTTATTTATTAATGTGTTGTAAGGACATAATGGTAATAAACAAAGGTTAGAGGAGGCTTATGGAATATTCTTCTGCCCCATTAAACTGTAATTAATTGGATCTTATAATTAATTAGGACCTAGTGGCTTTAGATTAAGAGACCCCGAATCCGAGATGAGCTGAAATCACTTAACCTCAAAGAAAGCTATATAAACTCCTAAGGGTTTAGGTACAATTCTTTTAGTTCAATAGTATAGAAGGAGGAACCTAACCGCTATCCATGCGGAAGTTCCATCATCCTCACATGCCAAAAGTCTAGGAGATAGTAGTTATGTGGAAAAGGGCAAGTAATTCGAGATATGCACCATCCTTATCTAAATGGAAAGTTGATCTAAGAACATGCAAATCACAAACATTTCTTGAGCACCTAGATCTAGGTTCAAATTTTTAATATTTTCATTGCATGGTTCTAGAAAGTCCTAGGATAGTCTTGCACATGGAGTCAATGATCCCGGGGTCTCGAATTGGAAGTAATCCAAATATTAACAAATCTATCATTCTTTAGTAGTGTAGTTGCATTTTAGTAACATTGCATTTCAGTAATAAAATATTATTTCCTCTGCACCAGCTTAAAATGTCTTTAGCCAAATCAGTGGAGAAAGTTTCTTCTCATGTAAATGTAGGATTAAGAGTATAATTATGAGAATAAGAGCATGACACTAGCTCCATACATAGGAGAGAGTCACCTAATCGGAGAGGAGGAACAAAAAAGGCAGTTGATTCCCTGAGTGGGCCAAGAGAGGAATTATAGAGTGAGTCATAGGAAACAGTAAGAGGTGCACAAAAAGACATAGTAAACCTAGGACATGATTTGAGAGAATATCAAGAGGTGTAGCGCCTTCTACACTTTATGTCAACTGAAAATGCCAAAATTTACTTTACTACCTTGCATTGTACTGGAAAAAACATGCATTCCCATAGTGGGATTTTATGATCATGTAAACAAGCATAGCCTAGGGGTTCTAACATCCAACTGGGTATTGTGGCTAAGATGGAAACCTCTAAGAACTAGAATACAAGAGACTTGTCAATGTCCAACCCAAGTAGACGGTGATGCAAGTGACCAAAAGAATAAGAGCATTATTGCTACATAATTATCATAGAACCATGTAAAAGTATTATCACAAGTCTCTAAAGCAACAAGATGAGAAAAATAATAAGGAAACAAACATAAAGAGAGTATGCTACAAAATGAAGTGATACTAGAAATAACCTGAATAAGAGGATCATTGCAAGCACTATCGATTAACCTTCCCCGTGCAAGTAAACAAAGCAAATGAACCTTATGAACGAGCTCAGACAATTCCTGAGGGAAAAATGAGACTTTTGAACTGTTTGGGCATAAGGGCAAAAGTCACAGTAAACATATTATAAATACATCATCACTTAAGATTGTAAGCTTACCTTATCTTCTTGAAGCTCGACGGGTGGCTATGATGAGATGAATCCGACAACCCACTAAGTTCAACGGTCACCTCCTTAATCCCAGCATTTTGATGATTATCTACAGAATCCAGGGTCGGAATTGTCCCATCTTCCCAATCTGATTCAACTATTTCTTCTCCACTGTTTAAAAATGTGTCCTGAGAACTTTTCCCACCATCTTCCTTTTCCAACACGCTTCTTCCTATTGCGCTTTTGCCACAACTTTCACTATCTAAAGCATTCCATGTGACCCTTCCATCTCTGTCTTGTATCTCACTTCTTTTGACCCTCTTTAGTTGGAAAAGAGCAGAATAAATAAAAATGAACATCGAGATTGCTACTAGTAAATACAAAGAAGAACAATTAACCTTATTTTGATAGCTCCAACTTCTTAAAAGAAGCAAAATCCAGAAAATGAGAATTCAGTTTAACATCTACATTTTTGGACAAAGCTTAGCCTGAGCACAACATGGACCAGGATCCTCAATAGAACAAATAGACAAGGAACTTTAGGTTGAAGGGACTAACCAAGCCGGTAGATTCACATTGTTGAGAGCAGCTATCTTGTTTCCTAATCCCTGACGTGCGGCGAGGGTTAGCTCGTCTTAGAAGTTTCCCAACAGCCTCCCGAGATATTTCAGCAAGAGTGCCTGAAACCAATTGCTGATTAAATTCATAATCTGAGAAGGGCATAAAAGACCTAAAGCAAGAACAAATATTGAAGCTTTAAAACATACCACTTCCATCATTTTGCGAATTCGTTGCATCGTCTTTATCTGCCGAATACCACCAAAGAATGATAGAGAAACAAACCCATTGCACAAAGAGAGATACAGAGTCAAGAGAACTTGGATTGACCCGCCTTGAAGTAAAGAAATCAATTTAATTAAGTTGCTCTGTTTTCAATACCCATTTAGGTTAAATTTATTTTCTTTCCTTTTCTTTTCTTTTCTTTTCTTCCTAAGTTCCCGAGCAACCAAACAAAAAGCAAGAAGAACGACGTGTATGGTTAGGTTTTTACCAGACGAGTGGTTTTGCTGCTTGGACTGATTTCTGGTTCGCATTCCCACGAAGAGAAGATACAGAGAGGAACAGAGAGTCGTTCCAAACTTAGCGCCAGTTGGCGGTTGAGACCTAGTTCATAGTGAATCTGCATACTACGGTTACAAAAATAATAAATAAATAAAGGGAGAATTAAAAGAATATGCATAAAAGTTATTTGAGCTAATACTTCGGGGAAAACTCTCCCAAAAAATATGTTGTCATCCAATGTACACTAGGAGCTTTCCAAAACGCCCTTTTTCTTGAGTCGATTATCACATTTGTAAGTGTTAGAAAAGTGCTTTAAAAGCGATTACCTTTAACATTTATTATATGTCTTATGTTGTTATTTTAGACATCTTCATTATATTGATGTTCATTTATTAAATGAATTGATAGCATTCTTAAATCAATTAATGAAGTTCATGACAGCATTAAGGAAATCATGATGAGATCATGATGGTAAAATTTTTATCATGTGCAATTATGATAGTGCAGAATTATCTTTGTGCTAGGATCGATAGATTGGATATTGAACATTCAGGCAGTACTTAGCATGTCATGTGCTGATTTGATCAAGTAGTTGATTTTATAAAATATGATCATGAGTTGCTTAGAGTTGATATGTGAATGTTTGCTAAGAGTAGTTGTAATACGTCGGAAACTGTATGAGGCAATCATGGATTATCATTATATGTAGATGATTGTCTGCGTCGTAACAATGGTCTGAAGTAATCGCATGTAACCTTTGAAATTCTGTACTGTGGTTTTATAAGCATGTTAGGGTATAAAATAAGATTAAATTTTGCATTTTCGAAAACTTAAATAAGTGAGAAAAAAGATAAATAGAAATTATCACGAGAGTTAAGAGTAAAATATAAAAATGTCGAATTAGGACTGAGATTCGTAAAGCTAGAAGAATACATGTTAAAGTTGAATATGTGATAAATGAATTTCAAATATAAATGAAATGAAGACTTTAATGCAAAAATGGAAAACTTAAGCAAAAATGAGATTTGTCAAACAAGGTCTTATACATGAAATGAGATAAGACCAAATTTGGTCTTAGAATTGGGCATTTCACACTTTGGGGGCTAGGGTTTACGTGAAGGAAGAGAAGTCAGTTGAAGGTTTGCTATCTCTCCATTTAGTTCAAGGTTTTGTTTGATCAAGAGAATCAAAGGAAGCTAGGTTCAAGTATTTCCAGGAAATCAAGGTTAGGAAACCATCCTAACTCCCTATTTGTTCATGTTTGAGGCTAGGAAGAACCCTAACTCTTCTCATTCATGTGTTATACTTGTTAGAGATGGGTTGATGTTTGTTTTGATTTGGATTTGGGTTGTATGGATTCTCCCTTTTGATTGTTAGGAAAGTCCTAACTCATTTTGTTTTTGTGCTTAGGGAGAACCTAATTCTTCCATCTTTGAGTAATTTGTTTTTGAATTGGAGTTGTATTGCTTTGGGTTGGTTTTGTTAACTTGTGTGGGGTCTTAGACGAAGTGTAAAGAGATGTATAGGTTTTAAAGGAAATTGTTGTCAAAGTTTTTTTTTCAAAAACTCATGTATTTATTTTGGTTGTAACTTGGCCTCTTGACCTCAAAATTTGATGATTTCAATTGGAGATGGTGCATAAGACCCATGGCTGAAAATTTCTAGAAGAAACAAAGACATAAAGCAATCAAGAAATAGCAACCATGTTGGTGTTTCCGAGATGGACCAAAACAGAGTCTAGAAACATGAAAATTTATGGGTTGTGTCATGTTTTTGTTTTGGTCATAACTTGGCCATTAGTCATCCAAATTGAGTGATTCAAGTTGGGAAAGAACCCTAAGATGTAGACCTACAAAAGTATAGAAGGTACCAAGAAGAAAACCTAACCCTAAGTCCCCTGTTTTTTAAACTGAAGTGAAAATAAGGGTAAGCTGCTGGGTTATTCTCTCTTTTGGTACATTTTTGGTGTTTTGGGCATTAGTTAATTTGAAATGATCCAAATGTGATGATTCCTATTTTTACTTAAAATAGACTCATAGAGCTATCATTTTCTTGAAGGAAGTTTGGGTAAAATATGGCTCATTTGTTCCCATAAAATTTTGCAAGTGAAGGTGTATTGGGTAGAAATCAACCCGAACCAAAACCCTAGCATGCACGACTTATTTTTCTTTGTTTTTTCTCTGATTGTGATGTATTTGTGATGGATTAGGGGCTGGTGATGATAAAACCTGAGCTAAGATCAGGATTCAAGGAATAGGAGTCAAGAATCGATAACCCTTTTAGTTTGTTCTTCACATTTCTCTTCTTGTTTCGATGTTGTGTTTATTTTGTCATCAAACTTTAAGTGTTGATATAAAATCTGCATGTGTGCTTCTGGTTTGAACCATAAATAAAATGGTTTAGGTGTTGGTTAATTGATCTCAAGTGGATTAACATGAAAAAGGGAAGGCAGTGTATGTTAATGCATGAATCATGTGTAGCTGAATGTGTATTGATGTGCAAAATTACTACATGTATGTGTTTTAATTATGTTTCCAAATTTGTTAAAGGTTTGGTGTAATTGAAATAGTGTGTAAAACTCATGTGTTAAGTGAATTAAAACGAAGAAAAAGTGATTGGATTATGGCCAAATGTAAGATAGTGTTTCTATAAGATTATGTGTAACTTTTGTATGAAGAATTATTGACTTTGAATAAATTGGTTTTTAAAATGGGTTAATCAGATAGTTAACATAGTGGTAAAGTAGGCATATTGGTTGTAAACTTGTGTTATTGTGGAATTCTTATGAATATAATTTAATAACTTTTATGACTAATTATTAATGTCCTTAAGAGAATGTTAGCCCAATGAGACCGTGCCGGTGATTCCGTTATCCTATGCACCGAAAATTTTGGTTAGATTCATTTTAAGGGTTAACAAATGTGTAAATTGTGTGAATTGAGTTGTGACAAAAATACTAGTATAAGCAAACATGAAAAGTGTGGATCATTATGTTTTTATATGTAAGATAAAATGAATGTATGTTAAACTATTATAAAATCATATATATATATATATATATGCATGGATCACATGAACAAATGTCGAAATGTTGTTTGAAAATAAACATATTGGATGTAATTGAGATGATTAATTGATGCATATAGACAATGTTATTTATATGTTTATATGTGCATATATATGTTGTATTGATTGTATGAAATGAGAATAGAAACGTAGCACTAAACATGAAAATGCTTAAGCGCGTTCATTTCTCCGCAGTGCAGGTGTAAAAGATGGTAGCAAGGCCCGAAGGCAAGCTGAGCATAGAGTCACCGTCATACAGTTCGGAGTATGCGTAAATACTCCGTCTCATGCATACCACTACATTTCATGATATCATATGTAATTATTTTGTATAGAAATCAAATATGTATAAATCTTCATGAAATGTATTTTCTTGTTTAAGGGTGAAAAAATTGAAGCTGTAATAATATTTTGTAAATGTATGTTACAAAGGCATAAAATGTCATTTTGTATCAATATGTTGTACTAAAGAATAAATATGGGCCACCTTGAAATGATATGATGTATATTTCTCATATTAATTGTCACGCCCCGAAACCCACCTTAGGGGCATGACTGTCAATTCACACCCTCAAGCCTTTAGCCTGAAGGTTTGAAGTGTGAAACGACACTAACCTTTCTTACTTTGGATTTTGTCCAATTACCAATCACATATTAATTAAATCTGTGACCTTCTAAATTCATAAATTCTCGAATTGAAAATTCGTCAGATAAAAATTACTTCTTGTCACGCCCAGAGACCAGGCCCGGCAGATTAAGCGGATCGAGCAGGTTTAGGGCCCGACGAGACTCGGGAATGGGACTTTTTTTTTTTAAACCGAGACTGGTACCTGTGGGTATGGCCCGCATCTTAAAAGCAGTCGAATATTATATACAAATCAAGAAGCACCCTTGGAGTGGTGTCCATCAAAATCTAGACACATATAACTAAGTCCCATTTTCAATTACAAAACTGAACTTTTACTTATACAAATCAGAGTGCGGAACCTACATGTAGTGAACCTTTACAAGTGTGTTGGCCCAGTTGTATGCGGATGTTTGCTGATGTCTTCTCCTGACACTACACGGATTAAAACCGTCTTTAAGCTTTACGCTTAGTGGGAAACATTTCTTATACAGAAATACATGCACATACACAATTATAATAATTGTATAACCATAACAGATATCAGAAATTTCATGCGTTCATAACATGAACTTATACAAGGACTTAAGCTCATACAGGCTTATGTTTATTCGGGACTCCCGTAGGAGTTACAGAGCTTATTCTTATGCAGGACTTATACTTCTAACAGACTTATTTTCATTCGGGACTCCCGTAGGAGTTACAGAACTTATCTTATGCAGGACTTCTACTTATAACAGACTTACATTCATTCGGGACTCCCGTAGGAGTTACAGAACTCATTCTTATACGGAAGTACTTGTAAGTCTTCTGAAACTTATCTTTTGGTCTTACGAGACTTATACTTGTCTTACGGATCTTATACTATAAGTGATACGAAGTACTTGGTAGGTACTACCGGAGATATTTACTGTGCCAAGAGTACGGTAGAGTACTACGAAGCAGATTCCTTATCTGAAGATTGCTCGTAGGTACCCTTTGGTGATGCTATCTTACGGATGCGGGGGTACTCATAGGTCTTCTTGAGGCTTATCACGAGATCTGGGACTTATTCGGATATTCGGATACGAAATTGTGCAGAAGTGGAGTGCTGGGAAAGAATCGAGATACGGACAGAACTTAATCAAAATGCGGGGAGTACGTGGTGCTCGACGACAGATACATACGAGAACTTATTCGGATCTGGGAGTACCATGAGTGCTACAGGGACTTATTAGATATTCGGATCTGAGGACGCTACAGGTAGGTGCTGGAACAAATCAGATCTGGACAGAACTTAATCAAGTACCCAGAATTGCCCGTGGGGTACTACGAAACGAAACGAATACCTCTGAACTTATTCGGAATGCGGGAGTACCCGCGTAGGTGCTACGGGACTTGTCGAGATATTCGAATCTGAGGTACCGTAGATGCTACTTGAAACGAATCGAATCTGAGACGAGAACTTAATCAAATGCGGGGGAATTTTCAGTGGGAACTCGAGCGAAACAGTCTATCTGAGAACTTATTGAATGGGGCATTTGTTTGTGAAGTCTTCTGGGACTGTCGAAGACAACACTCCCGAGTCCCCAGGAGTACCGTAAGTCTTCTGGAGATGATTGAATCTGAGTACCCTTAGGTACTACGGAACTATCAGTCGGGGACTTATCGAATCACGGGAGTACCCGTGGGTACTACGGGACTTAATCGAATCTGAGGACTTGTCGGATACGAGGGTACCGTAGGTCGCTACGGGGCGAATCGGATAAAAGCAGAACTATTTAGATTGAGGTACGGAAATTAGGTACTCTGGGACTTATTCGGATACAGGCTTATTAGATACAGGAGTACCCGTAGGTACTACAGGACTGATTCAGATACAGGAGTACCCTTAGGTACTACGGAACTTATCGGTCGGGACCCAATCGAAGCGGGGAGTTAATCATAAGCGGAACTTATTCGGATGCGAAGTGCAGAAGTAGGTACTCTGAGGAACTTAATCGAATCGGGGGAGTACCGTGGGTACTACGACTTATTCGATTCGAGAATTGCTAGTGGAGTGCTACGGAGACTAATCGAGATGCGGGGGTACCCGTAGGTGCACTACGAGAACATTCGAGATTCGAGAAGTACTAGAGTAGGTACTCTAGGGACTTATACAGGATGCGGGAGTACCCATAGGTGCTGCAGGCAGATCAGTAGGGACTTATACGGATGCGGGGTACCGTAGAGTTTTTAAGTGAATCAGACAGAACTTATTCAAAACTGAGTTAATCGAGAGGCAGAAGTACCCATAGGTACTCTGAGCTTATCTGAATCTGGGGAGTACCCTTAGATTTTCTGAGGAACTTATCTGAGAGGCAGAGGGTACCGGTAGGTGCTACGAGAATTTATCTGAGGCGGGGGAGTATGCAGAGTAGGTACTACAGGCTTAATAGGATACGAGGGTGCAGTGGAGTGCTTATGGAGGCTTATCACAATCTGGGGTACCGTGGGTGCCTACGGGACCTTATCTGAATACGAGGTGCGTGGGTACTGAGGCTTATACATATCTGGGAGTGCCCCGTAGGTACTACGGACCTTGTCCAGTCTGTGAGTGCAGAGTAGGTACCCTACAGGCTTATACAAATCTGAGGAGTACCGAGTAGGTACTCTGAGCTTTCTGAGACTTATCGCCTCTTGTTTGACTTCTGGAGCCCGATGTCTGGAGATAAGTGAGACCACGACACAATAAAGTATCAGATACCATACGGTGCGAAGTGCCTTAGCATAGAGCAGGGAGTCTTAGTAGCGCAGTCGAACGGGAGTCTTGAGTAGCACTAATCGGAGCAGTCTTTGTGCTTGTCGAGTCTGCAGTCTTGTCGAGGAGTCTTGGGAGCACTGTCGAGTCTAGGAAGTACTGGTCGAGTCTTGGGACACTAGTCGAGATCTTAGAAGTACTAATCGAGTCTTAGAACCTTGTCGAGTCTCAGAAGTACTAGTCGAGTCTTAAACCTTAGTCGAGATCTTAGAAGTACTAATCGGGAGTCTTAGTAGCACTAATCGGAATCTGCGAAGTACTAATCAGGACAGGAGTGCAGAAGCACTAACAGGAGTACCGAAGTACTATTCAAGACAGTAGTGCTGTGTCATTTAATAACTGGTCTTGATTGTTTTGAATTACATAGAGGTCGATAACATCATTATAATGGAAACCTTCTTAGCCCTTAGGTGTTCATGCGAGATCGTCATTCATATCTTGGTAAGGTATGATGCATGTAATCACACCTTATTCATGGATTCTTATTCCTCAATGAATCTATTTTCTTAGGAATTGGGAATCTGAAATCGATCGGATCATCTAAACTCAAGTTATGGCATTTTCATGCCCGAATAATTCGGTTTACAGTTTCTTAGAGACATTTTGAAATATTTATTTTTGGTGGCTTGTCTCGATATTTGACACTAGATCTTTGTACTCCTTTAAATTTAAGGTGCTAAAGGTTCATTTCCAATTGGAATCACCCAATTCGGAGTACAGGAACTCAAGATACGTCAGAAACAGCTCGATTTACTCTGTGATCGGCCGATGCAGGAAGTGGGCTTGCACATAGCCCCACTTTGAATTTTGGGCCAATTAGAGTCAGATTTGGAATACCTATAAAATAAGTTTGTTCTCCCTTGATGTCTATTTTACGTAGCCACTTGAATCACTCAAATCGGATAAAAATGAGGAAGTTATGGCCAAATTACGAACTGGTCAAAAGCCCGGGGCAATTAGCAGTCCTACGGTGGGACTTTAAGTCCCTCTTAGGGTAGGACTATTAAAAAATGACCAGTAGCGATATTCTACGGTGGGACTTCAATCCCTACCAGTGAGACATCAGTGCCCGAATGTGTGATTTCTCATTTTCTTTCCCATCCCCAATAAATCTATACTTCATAATCATTTCGATACATCTTGTGACCTCATTTTCTATTCAATTTCATCTCTCCTTTACATATCTTTTCTTCAAAAACATATCAAGATTCCTTCCCAAAGAAACAATTCTAATATGGTTTAAGACCCATACGCATAAACCAATTATGATGATTAGTTGAAACCAAACCACAACTCATGCTAATAATTAAGCGTGAATCCATTCCCAAGAGGATTCTATACTTATTTTGTTCCTTGAGGGTTTAACCAACCTTGATTTCAAGAAACCTAAGGTTAGGATGCCATTCTTTCAAAACCCTAGATTTAGAGACAAGATCTTAACCATACAAAGCCTTAATATTCCATGTGATCCATACAAAATCCATACTCAAAGTAGTTTCCATACCTTGGCTTTGCTTGATCTTGACTCCTCCATCTTCTTCCTCTTCCTCTCTTCTTCTTCTCTCCTTCTCCCATCCGGTTCTCCCCTCATTTTGAGACCAAATTGGTCTTTAAATCCCATGGATTTGATAAGGCCATGTTTGGCCCTCCAACAAAACCCATTTTTGGGTTAATTTCCTTTATTTAAGGTCCCTCCATGTTTTGACCATTTGTATTTGAAGTTTCATTATTTCATCTTTATTGATCTTTTCACATTAGGACTTTTAAGCCCCTTTTGGACCAATTACAAAATTGTCCTTAGGATTTATAACTTCGAGATTCTCGTTCTGGGTTTGCGTCTAGCGATGAAAAACGGTCAAAATTAGAGCACAATACCTAAACATGTCGAAACTTGGCCCAGGTATATTTGAAGTGTGCAACTAAATATTCAAATCTGTTATACATGTCATATAAAGTTGTTCAGAATATAACAATATTTGGGATCTCTCAAATCCAACTTTGTACTAATATAAAAATGGAATGTTATCATCAAGTGACTTTCTCAATTAACGCAAAACTGATATTTTACATGAATATGAACTTATTAGTTGACATGATCCAACATAAGTTCTAATCAAATCCTAATAATGTGAATCCCCAACCTAGCCATCACTCTTCGTGGAAACTAAAAGTACCTGAAAATATGTCAGCAGATGGGAGTGAGCTAAAGCTCAATAAAAATACTAATACATTTCATGGATCAAAAAGTTTTCAATCATATAACAAATAGGAGATGTTTTTCATCAAAACTTTTGATTCAAAAATAAGTTGGAACATTAACAAAATATACTTTAAAACATTCTCACATCCATTTCAAATCGGTTTCATATCAAATGTGATCCAAACAATTTCATATCAAATTTCGATTCAAACACTTTCATATCAAATCGAATCAAATACATTCGAAATATATTTTTCCTGCAGTCAAGTGAATATCAAATGGTGCTTGAGTTAAGTGGGCAGGACTTTCAAATGGGTGGCTAGCCGCAAATTGTTCCTTTTAAGGTGGACGGAACCAAACACTAGTATAACCTCTAGCAAACCCACAGAATTTGGGGTTTCAAATCAATTACATTCCCACGAAAATGTAAAGGTCGACTAATATATCCTAGTTGACAAGAGTGAGATAGTGTCGACTATTATTCCCGGATTGACGGGGCCCAGGCTAACCGAGTCGGATATTTCGTTTCAAAATTTCAAATTCCTAGCTTGTCATGCTCTAAATTTCTTTCTTAAACAAAACAAATCTCAAAGTCTGATCACCTGAAACTACTTTTTTGATCCATGGATAATCAAATAAATAAAAAGTAAAACTTTTCATAAACCAAGATTATATAATTCAATTAAAACAATTTTCATCCTCAGATAGTAAAAACAAACAATTTTCTTTTAAAAATCTGCATTAATATCCCTTACGTGTATATATATAAAAATAATAATTTTTATTTGTATTAGAATCCGCACCTCAGGAGTACTCAAAAAGCTTTGAAAGAAATTTAATACGAAGAATTTGCGCCGATAAAATATTTCTCCCAAATAATAAGGAAGAGACTATCGTCATTACTTATTTATTCTTAAAACTTTCTAATTTGATATTCTTAACAATTATATTTTGTTGACAAGCTTGTTCAAATGATAACTATTTGAATTAGGTAGTTTCTAATTTTATAAACTCATATTCTTTGGATCTAATTTTAATAATTTATTTATTTTTATGATCTTATCAAATATATGTATTTATTTCCTATAATTGCTAAATAATTGATACAATCATATTCCTTATCTAATAAATCTCAATCCTTAATAAAATGTTACTTTTCAGAAATACGTATATCTTTAAATACTTATCAAATACAAATATTTATCTGAGAATTCGAGTATTTTCAAATTTATCTTATTTGTTTATCATTATTTTCTTTCAAAATTTATCCTTAAATACTTTTTCATTCTCATACTCAAGTAATTCAATATGACACCACTAATCCTTATTTTATTTTATTTCAAAAAAACGAAAGTGTTATATAAATCCGACTTCTTCAGGGTTGAGTCTAAAAGCGAAGAAAATTGAAGTCTACATCGGAAAATCTAGAAAAGTAAAAATGAGGAAGATCTTACCTAGAAAATTTGTTCTTCAAACCAAAGTCCAGCCGTCGTCTGCAGAATTCTACAGTCGGAGAAAGAGAGAAAGAGAAATTGAAGAATAAAAATGATTTTCTTTTTCTTGTTCCAATTTATACGAGGTATCTATTAAGTTACCTTTTACCCTCTTTCATTAATTTGCCACTATATGATTTGTCATTATACCTCTCTTTCATGTCATTAAATTAATTGATACCTATTATGATTTGTCATTATACCTCTTTCATGTCATTATACCTATACAAATTCCTGTCATTATTATTTTCCGTAACTTATACCTATACAAATTCCTATCATTATTATTTTCCCTAACTTATACCTATACAAATTCCTGGGTGTTACATTAATGAATGTATTAGTAATGATATCATATATTCATATATAAGTATGTTTATATGAAATGTGTTTTGACAAATGGTTTCAAACGGTATGCGTCCCCAGATCCGGTTCACCCGTCGGTCGAGCTCGGGGGCACGACACATGGAACTTTAAGATCTTAAGGATATCTTGGATGTTGATTTTGTACTTAGACTTCATTCCTTGTTGCTGAGGTCGCTCATAAAATTGATGATCAGTACACATCTTGAGAATGTTCGAGTAATTGGAAGTAGCCAACAATGGATTCGCCATTCCTAATAAAGGGAGAGTATACCTAAGGCCTCTTGTTAGAATCATTACTCAGGAATCTCTAAGCATAGTGAAAATGTCATGAAGAGTGTATATGGGTGTATAACTAATGAGTAATGAGTTCGGGGACAAAATCTAATATCGCTTGGGCTAAATGTGGCATAACTAGTTTAGTGGGAGCTACAAATTGTCCATGTTATGAACTGGGCGTGTGATTCAGTTCCTAATGTGGGGTATTAATCAACAAAATTTATAACCTAATACCTCATACTAGCATAGCATAACTACTATAGCATAGTGGTTCTAGGATGCAATTAGTGATATGCTCATTGATAGCATATACATTGTCATTATATGTTTATATACATAAAGGCATTTATCATTTTATCTTGTTATTTAAATTGTGGTTTAACTTGATAAAATCAAATCCTTGAAATAGTTGGCTCCTCATGTCATCAAGTGTGACTTGACAATTAAAACAGCAAGGCATAAGACACTGTTCTAAATGGTCCATGATAGATCATTGTGGGAATAATAATGAAGTAAGACTATTATGTTTTCTGAGAAAAAACCATATTTTGCTGATCATGAACATAAGATGTTACTCAGACATAAATACATGTTAAGTTCATGTTATCAAACTGACCCGCTATGAGAAATACTACATGGATTATGTCATTAGTAATTCTCAATGCAGTAGTGGTATTTGAGTCCTTCGACCTAAATGCACCATGGATTCCTACATGAGGAACTTCATATCTTGATGTAGCTCAATGACGTCTTTAATAGGATGGTAATACAGGCTATGGTTGGGCATGCGGCAAATCATGTGGAGGAATGTGAGTGATAGTGAAGGAATTTGTCCTGCTCTTAATTGAGTGAGATGTCTATTGGCCTCTTGATAAGTGAGACTGAGAAATGCATGGCCTTGCTTTCGAATAAGATTGATAGGAGTTATCAATATCATTTGTTTAGTCAGTCTACTTGAGGAATCAAGAAGCGATTAAGTTGTATAAAGATGACTTCATCCATTGCTTTACATTAACCCAATCGAGACATCGTGTAACAAATGACTAATATCATACTATGGTAAGGTTTTTCGAGTCATCGAATTCACTTGATTTGGGTAGTTATAATGTCTTGCTAGTGTAAGACCCGAGAAAATTCCAATTTTCTGAAAAATGGCAAAATGGTAATTTTGGTCAAAACCCGAAATTTTTTTAGATATCGGATGACGAAATGGATTTTACCGTTGGAATCGTCTTGTGAAATCTAGCTAACAAGTCGATTTCGGTTGGTCGAGGCAGTGGAATTTCACATTTTTCGAGGGCGGGTGTTGGGTCTTTAGTAAAGCGGCTTGTGAAAGGGCATGTGACGTGACAAAAGTCACCTACTACATGTACCCATGTGACACATGTTGCATGATTAGAGAGAGGATGAGATAGATGACTTAGATTAAGTCATGTGTCAAAAAAATCAAGAAAAATGACACAAGTGGAATTAATTAAATGTTAATGAGAATGAGACAAAATAACAATAGTGTTCATCTTCTTCATTTGGAGACAAATCGGCAGAAACGTGCAGGAGGTGAGGTTTTTGTGATTTTAGAGAGAGAAGGAGCTCCTTCTCTCTAGATTTGCGGCCGTTCGGACCATCGGTTCAATAGACTTAAATGATCTAGCGTGAGATTCGCGTGACACCGTTGGTGAGTTGCGACACAACTCACATGTGGGATCTTTCCTACTCGTCGGTATTCTTTGGCTAAGAGCCGTGTAAATGGTTGGGATGTTACGAGGCTTGGATTAGTGCGTGTTTTTCGATCTGAAAACATTTAAGGCAGAGTGGAGAAAATCGCCGTTGTTGTGCCCGAGCAGTGCCAACCCGAGGGTTTCACTGTTCACATGAATAGTGACATGATTTTTGGTGTGATTTTTATGATGTTGAGTGATTCAAAATGAATTGCTTGTGTTTGTTAATTAGTCCATGTGAGCTAATTTTGATGTTATTGATTGTGAATTTGCATAACATGATTTATGTGGATTAATTATGTTAGTATATAAATGTTTTATATATTAGCATGAGTTTGTTGGGATTGACATCATGCATTCCATATGCAGCAGGGCACCTAGGAATATTGAGGTGAGTGCACTTGGCATGAAATTGAAAGAAAACGAAAATGTTTGTGAAAGGAATTTCAAGGAAGATTTTCCGAAGGAGTACCTTGGAGAATCGTCCAACGAATCGAACGGATGAGGAATGAAAGGCGTTTGAGGCGTTATCGAGAGAAATTCGCCTCGGAGGGTAGTCCAATATTTTACCGAAACTCGGTAGCAAGTTTTCGAGAACAAAAAGTTTTTGTGCAATGGCCATTACATGGCTTGCTTGTGTGTGTGTCATTGCTTGATCATAGAATGACATGTTGAATGTGAATGTTTATATATGCTTGTATGACATATTAACATGAATGAAATGATGTATGCAAGTCATATGCAGGTGATGTGATTATCCATGACACCGGTAAGTGGTGGGGATTGTGTTATCCATGTAGCATTCATTATGCATGTGACATGATATAACATGCAATGGCATACTGCATTGCATATGCACGAGGACATCGCCTTAATGAATCGACACTAAGTTCGGTGTTTGATTGGGTGAGCTCGGTAAATGGGATAACGTCCAATAGAGTCGCACGGTTGAATAAAATAGTAAAGAAAATATGTGCTAGGTATCAGCAAGTAGAAATAGATTCCCCCTCGGGTGAAAGACCCGTTAATTATGGTCAAACATAGTCGCAGCGATTGAAAGTGTAAAAGTGCAGGTTTTAAAGATTTCAGGTGTGACACCAAAATGCGCTATCCATAAAAGGTGCATGGTTGAATATAAAATGATCATTGTGATGTATCATCTAAAGATTTTGTTTTTAAACAAATGAAATGTTTGAAATGATCATTGGATGTCATCTAGAATGACGGTTTATCACACAAGGGCTTAGGGGTTGTGTGAGGGAGTCGATGAGGACTCAGGCGCATTGAACATGACTGAATCTCATCTCATCTCATTTCATGGCATGGCATGTAGGATTCCATAGAGAATTGGCATGTTCTTATTGGAATGTGAATGTGAAATATTGAGCGAATTACGTATGCGCTTAGGTCGCAGTAGCCCATATAGGAGGTGATATAACTTGGCGTGGCTCGCGTATAGGACTGACCTTCCCGAGTGCGAGTGCAACGTGGATTGCGAAAAGCCCAGACATGTGGCCTTGATAAATCTTTTTGTAAAAAGTGTATAGGACAAACTATTTCTAGCATGTATTTTTGTATAAAAGAATTGTAATTAAATTATTTTAAACTATTGCCAATATAGTCGGGTATGTAATAATAGTAAGAGGGTCGTGATCGGACTCTTACGGACTGTATTTAAGTGTATTAGTCTCATATTTTTAACTTAAATATGAATGAATGGGTCTTGGTGAAGAGACGTATCGAGGTGGTGTCGAGTAACTCGATGTCCATGAGTAATTCGTACTAGTCCAGTACCAAGACTTGGGTGCGCAATGACCTAAGGTAGAAATTACACAGGTTCACGGCTAGTCAACAGGACCCCCGGGTTGTTTTTGGGCGTCACAGCTTGGTATCAGAGCATAGGTATACGAATACCTAGGGCTTGATGGATATGGGTCTAGGTCATTAGATTCATTAAGTTATGGCGTCACAGTTTGTACATCAGAACATAGGTATGTGATTACCTAGGGATTGTTGGGCATGGATTTAGACCATTGCATTCATTGTGTGCATTTCATGTTTTGTGCCTAAATGTGCTACATGATTTAGTGTTGTATGTTGTGCAAATTATATACATGGTAAAATGTATATAGGAAAGCAGAACACTAAGGTTAGAAAACATAACCTTAAGGCTTAGGAAAAGAACGAACGAGATAGTTCGGGATGTTGAGGTCTATTAGTAGTTGGCATATGCACTACTTGTTAGACAAGAAAATAAATCTCAATTTTCTATTTGACAATGTGTAGATGGCTGATGAGTGTTTAATCCATTTTTATGACATGTTTTTAACAGTTTAAGATCTATTTTTATGCCAAAATGTGGAATATTCATCAACTTTGTGTTTTACAGGAAATTATTGAAAAATGAGATAATCCCAGCAGAAAAGAAGCAAAAAGAGGACAAAACAACGATGCGTGTCATGACACTGACATTTATATCTTCTGTAACACAAAATTAAGCGAGGCCCGAGAAACTATGTCGCGACGACCAAATCTACGTGTGACAAGGGTGGTGAACTCAAGGCTAAAAATAGCGATCTGGAAATTAAGCGACCGTAGTTTCTATCATGATGAAGACTTGGAAGAAGATTTGAAGAAAACATGTCGTGACAATACAATACGTCACGACATACTTAAGGTCAATGGTGAAGGAATTGTGTCACGGTATTATTTTTTTTTGTCGCAACATAAAAGCTGAAGACTAAAGGATGAAATATGTCGAGACAAAAGACAATTATGTCACGATAGAAAATATCAGAAGGGCAAAACAAGTCAAATTAGAACAAATGCTTTATGTTGCGACAAAGTTTCCATCATAAAAACCCCGACTCAAATCATGTTATGTAACATAACAATCGAAATTCACAACGGGCAACACAATCTCTATGACGAGATTATTTCTATCGCATAAGGTGAAAACATGAAGGAGGGTGAATTCCTGTATCATAGACAAGATGCTGAAGAGAAATACAAGAAGAATGGAAACAAAGAAACTTCTTGTCACGACATAATCAAGTTGCATACCAAAACACATTATTAGAGTGACAAAAGTTTTTAAATCGCCACAATAAGCTAAGGAATGATAAAATACATTGTGATAAGAAAAGTAGGTCCACGACATAAATTGAAGAAGACTTGAGAATGTGAGGCAATTGTGTCGCAACAATAATTCTAATAATCGCAACAAACAACTCAACAGTGACAAGAACTAGGAAGAGAAAGTTAAGTCGCGACTAAGAGTTTCTTGTCGTGATAGAAAATTGCTAAGGACTTAAAGAAATCCTGTCGCGACTAAGGAAACTATGTCGCGACAAAGTTGCCAGGTTGAAAAACAATTGTTTGTCATAATGAGGAGAGGAAGAGTATGTCGACGGACTTGAGGGAAAAGGACAAGGAGTCGAAGGTGCAAGCAGGGTTGGTGTGCGTGACCTGAGGCATTTTTATTGTCGCAGCAATAACAAGGCTGGCGAAAGAAATTTATGTCGTGACATCAACAAGTATCGCAGCAAACCAAGAACAAGCCCGGAGAAGGTGGGTGACAAAAGCGAGAAGTTAAGGCGAGGACGATAGGCGGGGTTTGATGCAGCGGAACTTTCTATGTCGCGACAAAGAGACCAATTTGGGCCAGAATTTTGGGGATCCACAATGCAATTAATGAAGTGAAGCCCAACATTGGAAAGCTTATAAATACACGCTTCTAGGGCAATGTGCGCAACTTTCGGGGGCTCCAGGATTTCTAGGTGGTTGAAGACTCTTGAACATTTTTTTTATTTTTTTCTTTTTTTCTTTTCCATTTTAGTAGAATTAGCTTAGTATAGTTTTCTTTAGTCAATTTATTTTCCTTTAATTTTGGATTTGGTGTTTACTCTTGAAGTGCGACTTATTTGGTATTTCTTTATAAATTCTTCTTTTCATTAACTGTTTGATTTAAATGGATGTTGGAAGGTTTCTGGAGTTCATTTATTTCAGTTTGTTTATAATTTCAACGAATTTTCCTGATTAGTTAGTCACTGATATGAGTAAACCAGTTTTGAGAAGATGAGCTCATTGGAAATGGGTCTTTGATGATTGTCATTTTGCTGAATAAGGAGGAAGGAAGCTTTAATTAGAATTCTTGAATTTATTTTATTGGTATTGTTTATAAATTTACTTGTTCTCAGTACTAGTACCTTGTATCCAATGCAAAGTACTGTGTCTCACTATGATTTCCAGGAAGCCCTCTGAGTGACATAGAGATGGAGAATCCTGAGAGTGTAGAACAATTCCTTGTGGGTATAGTAGACTAATACTATGGAACTAATGAACTTTGAAGGATTACTCAGATAGATCACCAACTTACTTATAAGTTGAGATAGGTTGAATGAAGTATATGTCTAATCACTCAGAGGTTTCTCCTCTTTCTGATGAATTAATTATGATCCCGTGTTAGCTGAGATCTAATCAAGTAGATAGAGATTTGCATCAGAAGTGTAGGATGAGGTGTTAATCAAATTGGAGAAGGCTTGCAAGATCCTGTCTATGGGGCGGAATTTAACTGGTCCTAAGATGCGAGTATGAAATGCGAAAGGAAAATACTTGATTCTTAGAAAGAGGGTTATATATTACAAGTAAATGATTAGAATCATGTCTCATAAATGAATATGAACTTTTAATCAGAGAAAAAAATTGTTAAGGGAGAAATCCAAACCATACTACCTTGCATATTTGACAAACTTAGTTTTCCAATTGATGGCTGAGCTAAAAATTGAAATGATGCAGAAATTGATTATTATTAATGATCGATTGATTTGTCTCACTCAATGAATCTAATTCCCATTTACTGCGCTTATATATTTAAGATTTATGTCTAGGACTACATTTAAGTCCTCTTATTATCATATCAATGGAGTCCAAATAGTAATGATCTTGAGTAGTTGGGGTAATTAGTAATTAGTCTTTTGATTTATCATGCGTCCTTGTGGGGCCAGTATACGGACTTTTAATATCCACTTTTATTACTTGTACCTATGTACTTATAGTGATTGAGACCATAAACACAAATTTTAAACGAGTCATCTTACATGAGAAAACAATTCCATTTTTCATACATATGAAAAATGGTCTCAACAAGTTTATGGCATTGTTGCTTGGGATTAGATAATATTCCTCTGGTGACAGTGTCATAAATTTGCATATATCATTTGGTCTATATCAAGTTTTTAGCGCCGTTTTCGGGGATTAGATAATAGTCCTTTGGTAATAGTGTCATAAATTTGTATATATATAGTTTGGTCAACAATTTTTGGGCACCATTGTCGGATATTAGATAATAGTCCTTTGGTAATAGTGTCATAAATTTGTATATATAGTTTGGTCAACAATGGCAAGTCGAGGAAGAGGACGTAGAGGCGGTGGACGGGTGGCTCAAGCCCAACCATACCGACCTTTGACCAACAAGCCTTCATGGAGGCTATTAGTGCTGCGACTGCTACCATTGCACAGGCGAGCGTTGTGGCTACCACCATTGCACAGGCTAGTACAAATGTGGGCCAGGGAGGACCAAGTAACCTCTATAGGTTTAAGGCACATCATCCTCCAACCTTCAAGGGAGGAGGGAATTGATAGGCCGTCATTAGTTCGGCGAGTTGATAAGATTTTGGAGGCTATGGGGATCACCTCCAATGCCACGAGAATAAGGCTAGTTGCATTCCAACTAGAGGGTGAATCCCAATTATGGTGGGATTGGGTCAAAGCCTCGAGGAACTTGGAGGCAATGACATGGGAAAAGTTCTGTGAGCTCTTCGTGGGCAAATATTTCTCGGCATCTACATGACATGAAAAAGTTAGGGAGTTCCTAGAGTTGAAACAAGGAACGATGACGGTGCTCGAATACGTGGCTAAGTTCATTGAATTAGCACGTTTCACGGATGATTATGTGGCCACGGACATGGCCAAAGTGAGGGGTAGGGGATGGTTTGAAGCTATCCATCAGTAAAGTGTGGGACTCCTCCTACAAGATATGGACTCAATGGTTAGGACAACTATGGCCATAAAGAGGGAAGTGGATGATGCACAAAGCATCCGGGATGCGCGTGCTAGTGATAAGAGGAAGGAGAGTCAACTCTCTTCTTGAAGCTCGAGAAAAGACTGAGGACTTACGCTCGCGAGGGTTTCAAGAAAGAAGGGACCGTAGCTGCAGGCTAGGTCAGGATCAGTTGTCCCAAGATGGGAGACACTTTAGGGCTCCTAGCCAGCCAGTGCAAAGAGTGTGTTTCCAGTGCCACCAGCCTGGACACTTGAGACAGGATTGCCCTCAGAGGCAAGAATCCCAGAGTTATGGGACACCATAGTCTGGTCGATAGTGGTATACATAGATGCGGTTTGTTCACCTTACCCATATGGGCGAAGGTATACTCGGTCGAATTTGCACAAATACCTCTTGTTTATGAGCAGGCCACATGAAATTTGGGGCATGGAGTCGAAAGGTTAGGGACGGGGCTCACGGCGGGACCGGCGTGTCACACCATTACACCTCGGGCCCGGGCTTGTCGTCGATCGGTTATTTAGGGTACTTTTCTACTCTTTTGCTTATGGGCAAGAGTATTGTTTGATTCTAGTGCATCTCATTCAATCGTTGCTACATCATGTGTGAAAGATTTTGGCTTAGAGGTTGAAGCCTTGGAACAACCATTGCATGTGAGTTCTCCCCTAGGAACTAGGGTGAGGGTTGATCAGATATGTCAGGATTGTGAGTTAGAGATCTCAAGGATTCTACTCACTGTGGACCTAAGGGTCATGGACATGTCAAAGTTTGATGTAATCCTTATGATGGACTGGTTGACGGCACATCAAGGATTCTACTCACTGTAGACCTAAGGGTCATGGACATGTCAAAGTTTGATGTCATCCTTAGGATGGACTGGTTGACGGCACATCAAGTCGTCATTGATTGTGATCGTAAGAGGGTTACTGCCCACACACTAGATAGTACTTGTGTTACGTTTCAGGGGGATAAGCATGACTCTTTACCCCGAGCCGTGTACGACTCTATGTGGCACGGGCAACTGATGGGGTAGTTGTCAAGCCTTACCTTGGAAGACGAGGTGAGACAGGATTTGGATCTACCTCAGGTGATTTATGAGTACGAGGATGTTTTTCCTTATGAACTACCGGGATTACGTCCGTATAGGGATATAGACTTCGTTATTGAGTTACACCCGGTACATCGCCTATTTCTATGACTCCGCATAGAATGGCGCCTATTGAGTTACAGGAACTCAAGGTCCAATTGCAAGAATTGTTGGACAAAGGTTTCATTAGACCGATCACTTCACCTTAGGGCGCTCCGGTTCTATTTGCTAAGAAGAGGAACAAGACTCTTCGGATGTGTATAAATTACCAGCAGTTGAATAGGGTCACTACCATGAATAGGTACCCTTTGCCTTATAATGATGATTTGTTTGATTAGTTGAGAGGGTGCGGGTCTACTCTAAGATAGATCTCCACACCGGCTACCATCAGTTGAGAGTTAGGGAGGCAGATATCCCTAAGAAAGCGTTTAAAATGCGATATGGGCATTTCGAGTTCACAATGATGCTGTTCGGATTGACGAATACTCCAGTGGCATTCATGGATCTTATGCATAGAGTGTTCCAACCCCACCTAGATCGATTCGTTGTGGTTTTCATGGATGACATCTTGATCTACTCCAAGTCTAAGGAGGATCACGAGGGTTACTTAAGGGTCGTTCTTCAGACCTTGAGAGGCAGTAGTTTCGAGGAGTATAGACTTGAGGGTGTCAGATTGGCCTAGAAAGGTTGAGCGGGTTATGAGTTGGGAGAGACCAAAGTCAGTCTTCGAGATAAGTAATTTCTTAGGGTTGGCAAGGTATTATAGGAGGTTCATTGAGGACTTCTCCCTGGTTATCTGCGCCTATGACTTGTGTGAGAGGGCATTCTAGAAATTAAAGAGGAGGCTTACTTTGGCTCGGTCGATGTCGGGACGGAGGGTACACAATGTGTGTGATGCCTCAGAGACGAGGCCCAGGATGTGTTTTGATGCGATCCAGGAGTGGTGGCTTATGGTTCTTGATTCGGTGCCACGTAGGGTCTTTAGAATCCAACAATATTTGTATCCTAAATTCCTCCTCTTTGCCGTAACAAAACTCTTGTAGTATAAGCGGTTCTAGAGGTCGAACTCGAGGATGAGTTTCTTTGCACAAATAGGCTTCTTGATGAAGGCGAAATCGGTGAATTTGGTTTGGATTTTAAGGTTTGGTAAAAATAGGGGAGTTGGATGGTGCGGATTAAAAATAAAATAAGTAAAGAAAAATGTAAATAGAACCCGCGAAGTAATCGGGCCCTTTGGTTTAGGGTTTTAAGGCAACTTGGCTTATGTCCTCGGGTCTTTTCCTCGCGTTGGGGAGGATGACATATAGTAATTTCGAACCCCGGATCTTCATTTGGCTTTAAAACCTAAACCTTAAAATTCCCTTCTTGAAACATAGCATTTAACTGAGCATAATGTCATACTTAGGTGATAACATATCGAAAAGCTACCATACGGTAACTGACAGGAAACAACTATTGGACGCAGGATCTAGTGATAAGCATCCATTGTAACAAAATCTTGCTAAATACCACGTTAGTGAAGATTATTACTGAGAGATTTTAACCTAAGGTGAGAAGTAGGAGCATGAATAACCAGCACATACATGAAAAAGCAGTGAACTTGCATTTATGAACATTCATGGTCTAGACGGTGAAAACCTACCGGACCCATCTTACGGTAACAAGTAGAGGCAACTAATGAATATCAGATCGAAGCAAATAAGCATCCGATGAACCTAAAGATTGCCAAATCTTGGTGTCCAGATGTATCTAAGAGATTTAAACCTAGAGTGAAGGATAAGAACATAAATGAAAATAAATGCCTACGTTAAAAACAGAGGACCGTCAGTTTACCTTAAATCTAAAGTCCAGTAGCCTTCCTCTTCAAGGAGGAAGAGGTCTAGCCAACCATCCTCACGAGGTTGTCATCCTCGGAAGGTGTTTGTAGCACGAGAAAGAGAGAGAAAGAAAATGAAAGAAAATGGGAAAATGAGGAAGCAGCGGCCCAGAAAGCGCAGCCTTGCCGTCTATTGCCAAAGAGAGTGAAGTCCTTTTCGGTTTGTATGCAATTGAGAGGCTTATATAAGTGCTCGTGTATATAGAGTACCAAAAAAAACCAAAACAAAAGCTAATACAAGAGGTTAAATAGGAAGAAACAAAAAATGTAACAAAAAAAGCAGGCGTGAATGCGGGAAGCAATTCGCTGGAGGAGCGATTAACTGCGGGGCTTATTCTGTAATGCTCCATTTTCTTACATTTTTGCTATTCTTTTCTCTAGTCTTTGATGCGCAATGCGAGTTTGACTTAGATTCTTCGTGTTTGGATCGACTCAACAATTTTGGCGCCAATTAGCTCATGCGTAAAATTTGCCACAAAATCGATGATGGGAATAATAGAGACCTTAATGTGCAAATTGAGTTAATCAGAATGATTAGTACACAAAAAGCACTCAAAACCTATAATAAATAGGGTTCAAAATAGTACTTTTTGGGCACTAATCAGTTCTCGACAATTGAAGAACCACGAGCAGAGTTACCCTACACATGAAATGGAGTTGGCGGCCATTGTCTTTGCCTTAAAGGCTTGGCGCCATTATTTATACGGTGAGCAGTTCGAGGTGTTTTCAGACCACAAAAGTCTGAAGTACATTTTTACACAGCAGGACCTTAACATGAGGCAATGCGGGTGGATGGAGTATTTGGAGGATATTGATTTTACTTTGCATTACCATCCCAGTAAGGCAAATGTGGTGGCTGATGCACTCAGCCGAAAGTCATGGGGAGTGTTGGCTAGTATAGCTTCTAGGGAATGGCAGATGCTCGAGACGGTGGGACAGTTTGAACTGCAATACAATCATCAAGCAAGTGCAGTTGGGGAGTTTAATGGCTCGCCTTCCTAGGAGGCGGTGATTGAGTCATAGGGACGGGGCCTTGAATGTTGTCCATCGAGGATCGGAGTGCGGTCGGTCTGAGTGTGAAGGCTGGACTATGCACTCAGATGGTAGTCTTTAGTATAGAGAACGGGTTGTTGTTCCCCAGTCAGAAGATTTGAGAGAGAAGATCCTCAGGGAGTTCCATTGCTCTCATTTTATTATGCATCCAGGTGACATGAAGATGTATCACGATCTACGTCTCTAGTATTACTGTAGTGGGAAGAAGAAACACATAGGATATTTCGTTTGCCGATGTCTCAAGTGTTAACAGGTAAAGGCTGAGCACCAGAGACCATCAGGATTACTCCAACCATTGGAGGTAGCTAAGTGGAAGTGGGAGCACATCACGATGGATTTTGTGACTCATTTGCCACGGACATCGCGAGCGCATGATGCTGTGTGGGTGATAGTGGACTAGCTCACTAAGTCGGCACACTTTTTGGTTATGCGGATGACCTTCACACTATAGGAATTTTGCAAGTTGTATATACGAGAGATAGTTCGATTACATGGAGTGCCAATATCCATAGTATCGGATCGGGATCCCAGGTTTATAACTCATTTTTTGGAGAGTTTCCAAAGAGCCATGGGGACACGGTTGATGATGAGCACAACTTTTCATCCTCAAGTAGACGATCAGTCAGAGAGGACCATCCAGACGTTAGAGGACATGCTATGGGCATGTGTCCTGGATCTTAAGGGTAGTTGGGAAGAGAATTTACCCTTGGTGGAATTCACCTACAACAATAGTTATCAGGCGAGCATACAGATGGCACCCTATGAGGCATTATATGGGAGGCCATGTCAATCTCCGGTTTGTTGGACAGATGTGGGAGAGAGAACCACCACGGGCCCGGAGTTGGTTAGAGACACCTATGAGAAGGTGGATTTGATACGAAAGCGTCTTCTCACGGCTTAGAGCAGGTAGAAGAGCTACGTCTACAGACGATGGCGGCCTCTAGAGTTTGGTGGTGTCGTGTCTTCTTGGAAGGTGATGTAGATAGAAGTGAGTCGGGTTCGGTAGGCGGAAAGCTATCACCGGTATATTGGGCCTTAGCGATACTCAAGAGGTAGATGCGGTTGCATACCGGTTGGCTTTGCTCCGGTGAGTTGCTCCGAGTGTACATGCGATATCCCATGTCTCCATGCTCCGGAAGTACACCCCAGATCCGACTCATGTGATGGATTGAGGAGAGCTTGTAGTTGATGAAGATGGGACCTTCAAAGAGGGACTTGTGCGTATCATGGATAGTCAGGATCAGGTTTTGCGAAGCAAGACCGTGAAGCTAGTGAAAGGTGTTAATGGTGGCATCGTGGAAAGAGATGAGGCA
This sequence comes from Tetrastigma voinierianum, assembly GCA_016808115.1. Taxonomy (NCBI): domain Eukaryota; kingdom Viridiplantae; phylum Streptophyta; class Magnoliopsida; order Vitales; family Vitaceae; genus Tetrastigma; species Tetrastigma voinierianum. The sequence continues at coordinate 1,873,032 of JAEQBH010003347.1, read as the reverse complement.
ACATGGAACACGAAGACAACATGCGTGCTGACTATCCGCTATTGTTAAAGGAAAGGTATGTTTTAGTCATTGGCGTTAAATGCATTGCATATTGATTCGTGCCACGATGGGTGTGAATCAACAATATTTATATCTAAATCCCTCTTTGCCGTAGTCAAATACTACGATATAGTGGTCTAGGGTCGAACACGAGGATGGGTTTCTTTGTACAAATGATTTACGATGATTGAAAATGGTGAATTTCGAATTTGGATTTGAGTTTGGTAAAAGCAGGGGATTGGTTGTTTTACGAGGCTGAAAATAAAATGAAGAAAAATAAGAAAGACTCCAGCAAAGCATTAGACTCTTTGGTTTGAGGTCCTAAGGCAAATGAGAGGTCCATGGGTTCATTTCCTCACGTTGGGGAGGGATGGCAATATAGTCATCTCCCGAGCCTGGGATCTTCATTTAACTTTAAAAACTAAGCCACAATAATTTTCCTTTTGATAGAAAGCATTTATTTAGCATTTATGGCTCCTATGCGAAAACATGTCTCAAAACCTACCCTTCATAACTAATGGGAGACAACTAACTGGGCATCAGTGAATCTAGTGAAAGTATCCATTGAACCCCGAAAAGTTTATCAAATACACATTAGGAAGGCATGCTTGGGATTTTACCTAAAAGTTGAAATCCGGTATTTTAACCTACCCTCCAGTGGCTCGTAAGGGCAACTAATGGATATCAGTGTATCTAAAGCTAGAATACACGAACCCTAAAGCTTGCCAAGTATTGTGAAAGTACATTAAAAGCTTTAAACCTAGGATTTATAAATTTAGGAACCAAAACGTCAAAACCTTCTGCGTGAAAAAAACAGGGGAACCAAAAGTTTACCTTAAACCGTTACTTGATAGCCTCCTCTTCCAAGGAGGAAGAGGTCTAGCCAACCATCCTGCGAGTTGTCATCCTCGGAGGGGTGTTTACGACCGAAAGGAAAGAAAATGAAGAAAATGGGAAAAGGCTACGGGAAATGCAGCCCCTCTACGTATTAGAAGTGAAGTGAGTTTTTATACAAACCTTGACTCGGCTTATATCGGCTGAGCAAGGACAATTACAAAAAGCGGGAAACTAAAGCTATTACAAGGTTAATATCGGAAGAAACCAAGTGTACAAAAAACAACAATCGTGAAATGCGGGAGAGCAGTGCGAGGATGAACAATCTTTGGGCGTACGATTAACTGGGAGGAAGCTTTCCCTACGGTGGTGTTTTTCTTCACTTTTTTGCTCTTCTTTCCTTTTAGGATCTGATCTGCAATGATGAGTTCAACTCGGGTTCTTCGTGTTTGAATTGGCAATCAAGTTTGGCATAATTAACACAGCTAGCAAAAATTGCAAAATTGCACAAAATCTGATCAGTGAATAGTAGGGACTTATACTAATGTGCAAATCGGGTTAATTAGAATTAGTTAATACACAAAAAGCACTTAAAACCTATAATAAATAGGGTTCAAAATAGCACTTTAGGCACTAATCACACCCCAGCTTCTACACATTGCTGATCCTTAGCAATGAAAGAAAGAACAAGCAAATAACAAAAATTGGTAGTTCGAAGGTTGTGAAAATGTAAAGAAGCAACCCTCGTGAGAATCACACCGAAACTTAGCCCACTATCTCGAGAGAATGAATGCCATACAAATCGAGGTCAAAAGAGTCTCTGATACACAACCAGGAACTTCCAATTAAAATCTAAGTGTTTGTTTGATCACCCTCAACAATAAACTCCGCCAAACCGCACTCTCCCCCAACCAAGCTTCATCGCCACAACCTAAAGATGCTAACCAACTTAAATAGATCAGGACCCACTCTTATTCCACAACCTCTTTTTGTGTGTTGTAGGGTGCAATGAGAATCGACCTCAATGTCCATGTAACAGGATCCACCGGGCTGACTTAACCAATTAAGGCTTAGGGCATCAAGTCATAAGGGCTTCGACCACGAACTCTTCGTGTTTCACCGATCCGAATGATTTCGAGACTCCAGCACTACAACCTGTTAAACTCCACCCATCCAATCCGCAGTAAATGAGCACTAAGCCTGGATCAACCGGGCTTGGTTTAGGCACCAAAGTTTTAATGGCTTTCGCCATATCCCTGACCGCCTGGTTTCAAGGCAAAGCGTTGCAATTTTTCTTCTTTTTCTTTTCTTTCTTTCGCTTCTTTTCATCTTTATTTGGAAGACACATCGCCTTCTATTCATGGGGGTCCTTAACCTATTACAAGTGGTCAACGAAACTAGGTAGGTTTTACACCGCTTTATGTAGCGTTTTTCAAATTTATCGTGAAAGCCGATGTGCAATCGTGTGTGGTTAGCTAAAGATGGAAGAAAAGGTCAAAACAAGGATTCAACTGAATCTGTCCACTCAACTAGGTATGGCATCACTCTAACATCAGATTAGACAGCAAGTTTACTTTTCAACCAAACTAGGGTAAAACACACAAAATGCAATTTTGAAAAGAAAGTCAGATAGTATAACAGCCTTCACAAAGAAGAAACCAAGCAAGCCAACGAACATCAAAAAATGGGCTTGCTCAAAAATAAAACAAAAACATAAATTGCCAATTTCCTTCGCTAACTTTCCACCCCAACAAAATAAGGTCTCACGTCCGCGAATGGGCTCTGGACAAGCAGAACGTGCTACTCCTCGATGGATACCGCCGCTGGATAGCGTACTCTCGCAATCTTTTCATCGACACCTTATTCACTCCATTTGGGCTTCATATAAACAAGTTAGGAGAAGAAAAGAGAGGAAAAAAGTGACCAGTTGGACCATTTTTAAAATTACACCTTCATAATAATTTCAAAAGTATTCTTTCTAGCTATATTTGGATTCTACACTCTAAGCTTCCAACGAACAAACACCTAAAACTGAGTTCTATGAAAAGTTATGAGCGAAACAAAATCAGAAGGTTTCGCAACTTGCGAAAATTCGCAAACATGCGAATTTTTTTTATTTTTTTTTCAATTTTTTTTAATATATATATATATATATGAGAGACAATCATTTATTTTTTAATATATATAGAAAGAGCAGAGAGAGGAGGCAGTATACATAATATATATATAGAGATATATATATATATATATATATATATATATATATATAACAAAAGGACAAAGATGAACAAAGGGGGAGAAAAACAACTCAAGATCACAGAATCTAATTTTCTGGGTTAAATTTCAAGATTTTGCTCGCTCCAAAATTTAGTAAAAACCCAAAGATACAAAACAATAGAAAAGATGAAAATACATAAAAATTAAAATTGTTGTGACACAAAGATTACAACTAAAACTTGTAGGAAAATCTGAAAAGAAATGATTAATCCAAAATCAAAATAAAATAAAATAAAACAACAAAATCAAAATAAAGCCGGGGAGGTCATCCCAAACCGCAGCTCGGAGGTCACGAAACCGTGAGCTCGTGACAGTGTCGAGGTTCGTGCTCCAAATCCGAACTACAGCACCGAATCAACTCCAGCAAAGGCAATAAATTGCTTAGGTCTTTGACAGGCAAAGGGTCTAACAGCACACACTTCGATATTTCAGACAAGCAAGGATGGACCCGGGCATTGGGAGTGTGTGCTTTCGTAAGCCAGAGGTGGGCCAGCATGGTATACACTTAAATGTGAGGGTGCTTCAGAAGGGGCTATTTGTCAGCTGGGCAATGGACTGGGCTTTTCTATTTCCTCCCACACCTCCACGCAAGATTTGGGAGGTTTCTTCTTTTGCTGCTTACATTGCTCCTCCACTGTAGTCAATCAGCACTCTTCTTCCTCGGGTTCACTCTTCTTGGTGAACATGTCATTATCGTGAGCATTGAAATGGAGTAATCGTAGGTTAATTTATGCTCCATTTCACTTTGAAGTCCATCAATTTTTATCCACAATGTTTTCCATAAGGTCACCCTTCCACTTAATCGAGCATTGATCGTTTCCCCGCTCAGTTACCACTGAGCTTGGTGAGGTTCAGCATGGCTTCTTCCATTGAGAGGTCGATCGTTGATGGAAGGGGTGTACACGGAGGCACCCCATGTGAGGGTGCACTCACCCATGGAGGATTTCTATAGTCCCTCATGGACATGTATGTTCTAGGTTTCTTCCATTAGAACAGATAGTGCTGTTCTCCTCTAGTGTACCCATCGACCACAATTCAAGCCAAAATGAACTCCCGCAAAGAAGAACAGGCAACACAAAAAACAACTCAAGAAGAAAATATATATATATATATATATATATATATATATATATATATATATATATATATATATATATATATATATATATATATATATATATTTTTTTTTTTTTCTTTTTCAATGAAATTAAAAAAATGACAAAGGGAAATAAAAGAAGCTCACTAAATACTGTGATGAGGATCACAAGTGTTCTACTGCCGTCAAATGCACTTAAGCACCATCCCCGACAACAGTCACATTTGCAAGGCCACAAGAGGGGGGGCGCTAATCAACAATATTTATATCCTAAATCCTAATATCGTAGAGTCAGCGCAAAGATAGTGGTCTAGGTCAACACGACTCGCTTTTGTACAAATGATTTGCAAGGATTCAAAATGGTGAATTTAGATTCGATTTCGTGATTTGGTAAAAATAGGATCGGGTTGTTTACATAAGCTGAAAATAAAATGAAGAAAAAATAAGAAAAAGAACTCCTTAATGTGGGCTACCTGTCTGAGGTCCTAAGGCAAATGAGAGGTCCTCGCCTCATACGGAGGACATATAGTCATCTCCCGAACCTGACCTTCATTTAACTTTAAAACTAAACCCTAATAATTTTCCTTTTTGAGAAAGCATTTATTTAGCATTTATGGCTCCTATAGTGAAAACATGTCTAAAAACCTACCCTTCAATAACTAATAGAGACAACTAACTGTGCATCGTTGAATCTAGTGAAAGTATCCATTGAACCCAAAAGCCATCAACATAATAGGAAGAGCATAAGTAAGAGATTTTTACCTAAAAAGTTGAAATCCAGCATTTAACCTACCTCCAGTGGCTCGTAAAGGGCAACTAATGGATATCAGTGTATCTAAAGCTAAGAATACACTGAACCCTAAAAGCTTACAAGGCTCGGGCCAAAGAAAGTACATTAAAAGCTTTAAACTAGAAAGGTAAATTTAGGAACCAAAACGTCAAAACCTTCTGCGTGAAAAAAACAGGGGAACCAAAAGTTTACCTTACTACATTGGCCTTTCCCGGGTGATAATCAATCACGCAGTCATAATCTTTTATCAGTTCCATCCATCTCCGTTGTCTCGTTGCTTCCTCACGCGAGGGCAAATACTTAAGACTCTTATGATCAGCAGTAGATGAAACACTTCTCTCCATACAACAGTCTCCAAAGTTTCAACAAGCAACACAATTACTAGTTTAATCCAAACTACAAGAAGTTCTTCATGCTACTCAACTCGTTTCAAGCGCAGTTACCACTTTGCACTTCTCTCAGATTAGGACACATCCAAAGTCCATCAACGACGCATCACTAAAAATCACATTCTCTACACTGCCTTCTGCTGAGTAAGAACCCGAGCTCCTGCTAAGAATGCTTTCAACTTATCAAACTTCTTTGACATTTTTCACTCCATTCACTTTTACATTTTTCCAGTAATCTCGCTACCAGGCCGCAAATATAGAAAACCCTATCTGTCTTCAGTATCCGCTAGTCCCGTGAAACTACGCACTTCCAACATTTCTAGTGCGGTCATCTGGGACAACCACTTCTCATTTTCGGATCTACTCGATTCCTCTTTCGATACTATATGCCCAAGAAATGACACTTCATTCTTCCAACTCACACTTGCTCGCTTTGCATACAACTCCTTTTTCTCAAAGTCTCTAACACTACTCTAAGGTGTGTGTCATGACTTTCTATCTTTGAATACACAAGAATGTCGCCTATGAACACTACTAATAAACCGATCCACATACGGCCTGAACACGATTCATTAGTCCATGAAAGCACATTGAGCATTTGTCAATCCAAACTAGAGCTACATGAACCCATAACAACCTATATCGGCCCCAAACTGCCTTATGCACATCGACACATCTTTAATTTTCAACTGATGAAAATTTTATCTAAGTCAATCTTTGAAAAGATACTTCAGACCTTTAATCAGTCAAACAAATCATCAATTCTTTGCACCTTATTTATTCTTTACTATAACTTGTTCAATTGTCTATAATCAATATAGTCAAGTGTACCATCTTTTGCAAACAAAAGCACTGAGCTCCCCATGGTGATTAATTTGGTCTAATAAACCCTTTAGTAGTTCTTGCAATCGCAATTTCAATTCCTTACCTAGTGGAGCCATTCCCAGACGTACATGCCTGTGGCACCGGTACAACGTCAATAGCAAACTCAATCTCCCTATGTGGCAATCCGGTAACTCTTCTAAAACACATCCGAAAAGTCGCTATCAGTAGTGGATATCGATACACTAGGCCTCGCTTCACCATAATCACATAGTTTCGCGCGTCACATCCTTTTCCGTACCATTGTTCGAAAGCAAGATACAGATATCATGTTATTGATGATTTCATCTCTCACCCATGAAGGTTACTTCATCTTCATTCTGGGTATTCTAAGGTTACTCTTTCATTCTGCAATCACTACGTTTGGAGCGCGTGTCGGACAACCAACCATCCCCAATATCACATCAAACTCCCCGAAGGATAACCTCAATCAAATTCCAAAATTCATACCTCGATTTTGATGGGACACCCTGCAGACTCCTTGCTCACAATAACACCATGGGCTGGGTTGTCACTACCAAGATGTCATACCCGCCCATTTCTGCACCACCTAAGTCAGTATAAGACATACGTATGAATGAGTCGACCATGGATCTATCAATGCACGATAATATTATCAAAGATATAAATACCGACTATCAAGACTGAGCGCCAGATCTTCCATCGCCATTGCATATGCTCTAAATGAGCATGACCATCTTGCCTACCCAAAGTTTGTGTCCTCGTCTCGTAACACTCCTATGATGCAACACCTTATCGCCAGACACTAAAGTCAGACTCCCCAAATTTGTGTGGTGCCAGAATGAACGAAGCCTCTAGACAATCTCTTGCTCTATGCTCTTGAGCATTAAATCAAACAAAGGCTAACTGTAGTTCCAACATTCTCCTTATGATTCTCCCACAATGGGGCAATGGGAGCACCCCGTCCTCTAGAAGGACCTCCCGGGTGTACTCGCAACCGATGGTGCCGGTAGGTAGTATTCCTACCAGAGCCTGCTATAGGCCGATTGGAACCCCTGTGGTCCCTAATTTCTTCCTTTGTTATGTTGTTGTGAAATGGACTGGCCCGGATTTTCTTTCCCCGTCTTTATCTTTTCTTTCCTCTCTTTTACTCTTCCACATTCAATGCACATGTTCACACTCAGAGAAATCCTCATGGAAAAATGTCGCGGATTTGGCTCGAATATGGTATTACATAGCCGCTCTTCAAACCTACTTACACTTTTCTTTCCCCACTTAGCAGTATCTTGGAGTATTTGCTCAACCGTGTGAATTCTTTGATATCTGGCCACACTCATCTCGTTTTTGCTTTAGATTATGAAACTCTCGTCTCATGTTGTTCAGATGTGGAGCCCCACATAATGCTTCTTTAACTCATCCAAGAAGAACTCCCATGCTTCTAATGGTGCTGGCCCCGGTCACGAAAACCCAATTACCGATAAGCCTCATCTCAAGTAACAGAGGTCATTCCAACTTTCAAATGTAGAATGCATTTGCACAGTTATTCGCCTGCCTTCTACTTTAATTCTTTCGCCATAGTGCTCATCCTCTTTCTTCCCCATAAATTCTACAAATACTCACATTCTCTCAATGTCACAGCTACAATTAGTTGTTTGGTCGTCTGGCTTTGCAATGCCCGAACTAGTCAGCCGGAGGATACCCAGTACCTCCCGCCACTTGTTCCGCCCATCAGGGGCAATGGATGCCGCCCCACCTTCCACACTAGCAGATCAAGCTTGGGCGAGTCCCCGGGTCATCTCGACCTTATGGGAAGCCGACCGTCCATGCTTATCCTATTAAGACCAAAGAAGCCACGTGAGTCATGTCATCCTTTATATACAAATGAAATGGCAAACACAATTTCAAAATCAAGCAAACAATTTAAAATCATTTCAGAGAACCGCCAAACCAGCCTGATGTCATTACAAGTCGGCATTCCATCCATCCCACTCGCGATCCACCGAAACCGGAGCACCAAAATCACCAAAATCACTCAAATCATATCTTTGCGAAAGCTACATTTAAATTGGGCAAGCCATAAACATTTATATTTAACAAAACATTTACAATGAAGGCATTCAAGCCTTTTCAAAATGATTTACTAAAATAGATGTTCAAAAGATTCAAATTGTTTGCAAAATATCCATATCAAAAAGAACACATGAAATGAGTACGCTCTGAGCATACCCGAGGATTTCTTTCTTTATGACTCCGACGCCCTCGATCTTATGGGTCCGCTATCGATCACTATCTATCACTCCTGCACTACAAGATTAGTAAACAATACGCTAAGCATTTCATGCTTAGTGGTTCTATGTTCCTCGGCCCAGCCTAAACTGGCCCATATGCAATTTAATAATTCAGAACTTCAATCATTCGATGATCAATATAACACAAGACATATACTGTTATACATATAATAAATTAGTAAAGTTCACTGATCGATCCCATAATTACATTTACAATCAATATTTCACAATCTCAAATCAATCAAATATTTCATAAATTCAATTCGCCGACATTCAATTCAATTCTCAAAATCAATTCCGCTTATGCCAATCCAATCACACGCCAATCAATTCATATGCTCCTTAACTAATTTAACCTATGTTCGATATACAGATATCGTAAAGTCAATGCAGACGGCTCCGGGCTGCAAATACATGGTTTTATAACACAAGCATTTGCCCCGCTGGCCGTCATTGACCGTTATAAAACAATCAAATAGGCGAACACTACCGATACGGCCCCGCCGTAATGCAGATCTGAGCGACACATCAATAGTCATAAGATCGCTATTTGACCCTATTGGCATACCAATCTATCCTTAATGCTAAATAAACAACACTCTATTATTACATGCCTGGGGAACTTATAGCAAAATATAGTACAATATGTACGCTTGTATAAACAGTTTATTTTCAATAATCATAATTTTTATATGCAAACATTTCAATAATCACTTTCTCAAATCAATTAAATCAATCAAATATGCTTTTTAGAACAAACATGCAAAAAACTTGAAACGAGGATTAGAGTTAGAACAAACATTTCAAACTTGAAATGAGAATAGGATTTAGAAGAACAAACCCAAATTCCACTTTGATTCCAATCCTTGGAATCTCAATCACGCTAGCTTTCCCTCCTCACACTATTCCAAAACCATTAAAGAATAATATTATTCATGCGCATCTAGTAGTTTGCCAGACTGATTTTCGAGGTTAAAAAGTGAGTTCCACCCAAACAATATGAGATGGATTCTGACTCAATGCTTCCATAGAGTCAAAGATCACCCAAATCGAGTTCGCACAAAGGGAGTTAAGTGACCGGGTTGATCACATACGTCAAATCTCGAATCGACGAGCTGACCTCGACTGAATAGTCTGATCTATCACCTCTACAATGTCTTCTATCCTCCTCAGTCATATTAATGGCCTTGACTCAATGAGCTTTCCATAGATTCAACACCCAACTGGAGTTCAAACGGCGAGATGTGGCGACCTCTCCGGAAGTTGGAGGTCATGCGAGTCACCACGAGCCGATGAGACCGACGAGCCGCATCAGACAGAGCCTGGTCTAAACACCTCTACCTGACACTAACATCCTCTCAGAGCACTGAATGTATCTTGACCCACGCTTTCCGATAGAACTGCCAACACCCAAATCCGAATAAAAACGAAGGAGAGACGCTTCCCAAGTCGAGGTCACGCAGCCGGGATGAGCCGAGCTCTTCGCACCCGACGACCTCTACAGACGACCTCTATATCGACTCGCACCACTTTAACGAGTCTTGCAGTGAAAAAGACCATAATCCTGGTCTACAGGAGTCCGAATTGAAATTCAAAGCCTAACATCAAGTCTATCGACGCTACAATTTCACAGAAGGATGGCATTGCCAAATTCTCTTTATTTGACTCAAAAACTGTTCAGTCCATTAATGACCTCAATTGTGGATCCACTACCAGATTTAGCTGGGCTGACCTCAGTAAAAGGACTATAACTTAGTCTACAGAGGTCCAAATCGAGAAATTCAAAAGCCTAACATCAATTAATTGATGTGGCTACAATTTACTGAACACTCATCAATAAATTCCTTCATCAAATCTCAAAAATCAGTTTGGGTGGTCTATTAGCTTATCACTACCAATGTGGCAACTTCTACAAGTAAAATGCAATCCAAACATTCCCTAAAAGGATAACCACCCAAACATTCCTTAGGGTAGAAATGGTCAAGTACAGAATGACCACCCTTGACGTTGTCGAAACTCTCCGTTTACTGGGCCTCTACTTGCAACTCTTGTCACTGGCAAAGATTCTCCTCCAGTTTTTACCTGGACCCATGGCCCGATCAGTTGAAATCTAGGAGAGAAGAGTATTTCTTCCCAAAACCCTCCATTTTTCTGTTTTTCTTTTCTTATGGACTACTCTAAATCAGATAAAAAAGGAGAACTCCTCCACTCTTCCTACGCCACACAGTCTTTCCTTGATTTTTTTCTTTTCTTTATTTCTTTTATATTTGTGTCCCTCCATTTCTATTATTTTTCATTTAAGTCTCCTATTTTCACTTAGACATATAAAACTTATTTACAATTGACCCTTAGGTTCCCATTTTTCAATTTCCACATTTTCTTTTTCACTGGCTTATTTCCGCATTCACACTAATCTAATATTCATCTAACACCCTTTAAAATACTAAGTCACCCAATTAAAATTCTAATATATAATAAATTTTATTATAAAATTCCGTATTTTTAGGCATTACATAGAGGTTCCAAAGGAACAAAATTATCGATCCCTGTCTCTTTTCGACACTTGTCCTAGGTCGTTGTCGCCTTCACCCGTACCTAGTCAAATACAAATTCTCCGCCTGGGCAAGGGGTTAAACAACAAATAATCATACTAGCGAGGTACTAAGACGCTTTCTCTCGTGATATCTGATGAACCCGCCAAACCTTTATGCAGTCCCAAAACAATCGGTGTAAGAATACGAGACTTAACGGTGCAAAGTAAGCAAAAATAAGGTTTTGGGGAGCACTCCGCATTCGCACCACTTCGATCGACACGGCATAAAGTCCTTTATTTGGTGAACGGGTACCGACAATTAATTTCCTTGATCTGGGCACTGCACTCACTTTGCCTCTCGCTTCATCGGTACCGACACCACTTTCTGCCCTGCATCAAAGTGGTCAATCTTAAATGGCGACAAGGCCATTTCTCACCCATAAAAACTAAATAACTTCATCCAAATCATGTATTCTACAACCCACCATGAAATCCTACCTAAACCACTCCAATGGGTTAGAATCAATAAAAACCTCTTTTTTCCCAAGTAGGCTTTTCCCAAACAAATCACAAAAGAACTTAAGCTGTGGTTTTTGTTCATACCTTAATCCCTTTGGAATCTTCTTCACCAAGATGCTTGATCACTTAGAAGCAAGAAATGGGAAGAATCACACCAACAATCTCGATCTTCTCACCTCGCTCCTAGCTTTTCTCATTTTCCCCAATCTCCCTAAATTCATTTTTTCTCAATGAGCTTCCTGTAATTCAAAATTTGGTCTTAAACCTTGGTTTCAAGCACTTTGTTTGGCTCATCATGAGCCAAAAGTCATCCATTTTTCACCCATTTTTCCGATTGATTTCTATCTAAAAAAAATGGATTGATTTTATAAATGTGGAATATACCACCAAACCTATACAGCAGAACTAAGAGCAGAGGATATTGAAAGAGAAGGAGCAAGAAGTGGCTGAAAGGTGAGACACCGGGCTGAATGATGTCGCACGTGAGAGGTGCACGAGGAAGAAAGTGACTCCACGTCTGACGCCTCGACAAAGAATGAAGAATCACATCAAGGTCGCAACCACAAAACTCCGGGCCGCCATATGGGCAATTAGCGCGTAACGAAAGTGTCACAAATGTAAACCCAAGTCAAGCAAATCCATAAATTAATAATGAAGAAGTTATTACGATGTCGCTGACACCATTTCGAGGTCACGGCTATACTCAGCGTCGAGCAAGACATAGAAGTCACGACACAAGATTTCTTCAAGAGATCGAATACTGAAGTCGCGACATTTAGAAGAGGTCACACATCAACACCGAATCGTGAATTGTTCCTAGAGGGCATCGAGACAACTTGCAGTGGACTAAGGTCATCGCCACGTAGAGGTCGCGACTTAATATGAACCTTCTTTGGGAAGAATGGATGAGTGATTAGACAACTGATGTCGCGACCAAATAAAAGTTTCTACGACAAATGCTTAGACAACTGATGTCACGACAAAGAATCGAGGTCGCAACATTAACAACCAAATGGGCCAATTAATCCAAATCCACAAGGAGCGATCGTTAAATCCAACCTCTGAATCCTATAAATAAGCAAGCACATCAAGGAAAGCGTTCTGAAAATGTAACGAGAGATCCTGGGTAGCCTAATATACCTATGATTTTAATTTTCTTTTGTTTTGTTGTTTTGTAGATTAGATTGTTATTTCTTTTCAAATTTTGGATTTGATGTTAGTCATAAAGTAGTCGAATGCGTAATTCTATTTCTTTCACCACGTCGATCAGTTCACCAGATGGAATTTTGATTTCGAAGAACTGATTCACAAGGGTTCTCTTGATCGTAAAGTTTAACAGAGGGTGTAATAAAGAATTTAAACCCATCATCAATAGACTCGTTGTTAGAATTTATCTTTCCTATAGAAATTTATCGGGGTTACCGAACTTCTGTACTTATAAATCTACTAGCCGGTTCTTAATATATTGTATTCATCCAATATCGTTGTCCTATACCGCAGTAGATTGTTTCATAGCTCGATTTCCGTGAGGCCCTCCTGAGTGATACGAGAAGGCATTCCCGAGAGAGAGTGAACAATTTCTCAAAGGTATGCGAACCCGATAATGGAGACATCTAATGAGTTTTAGAATGTAATGATAAGTCGAACTCCGAGCAATGGAGATCTAATGACTATCAATTTAAAAGCAGAGAGTTCACTCGATTCGAACAAAGTTCAACCCGTGTTAGCAAGGATCTAATCATGAAATGATGAACTGCTCCAATTTTGAGAATAGAACCGCAGTGTAAACCCATGCTATACCTATGTCTTAGGAGCTAAGGTTTGCATTCATGTTCAGGTATGAAGTATTGAAAAAAAGAAAAATATCCGTAACAAGGCAAACCCAAATTAAAAGTGTTATCTATAAACTCTGCCTTCGAAAGAATCGTGGAAGATTAGATGATGAAAGTGCCGTGAAGGAGATCCAACCGCACTACCTACTCCTGACAGGTTTTAAATCCGTGGTTCACGAAGCAAAGTTACAGAGTAGTCTCTGTGAATTGATGTTTCACAATAGCAAAGATTTTCAATGCTCCCTTAAAGATAATCAAAAGATAACCGATCACTAAATTTGTTATTTTAGATTTTCGCTTTTAATTCATTTTGTTATTAAATCACTTTTCTTAGTTTTATTATTTTAAGGTTTGCTAAGAATATTTACCTATCAAAGTCCAAATAGTATGTGAGTTCGGTAGTCGTGGTAGTTGATCGAGAATTCTTTGAAATCTCCAAAATTCAGATATCTCGACTTAAATCCAATTTACTACTTGTTCACCCAGACACTTGCAAAAGATCCCTGGATCAAAACCGTAAAGAAAATGATTTACTCTTAAGGAAACCGCTTTAACTTTACAATAGATAAGGAACACAACAAACAAGTTTCATGGCATTATTGTCGGGATTAGATAATAGTCCCCGGATAATAACGCTATAAATTCATGGTATTTTTTGTCCATCACAGAAGAGGTGAACGTTTTTTGCCAAACCCATTTTGGGTTAAGTTCTTCCAATTTACTATATAGCCCACATTTCATTTTATTTGTACTTCAAATAATCACACTTAGATATATAACTTAGTCTCTCAAATGACCCTTAGGTCCTCATTTTCCTGCCTGTGTCTGCTTTCATTATTTCATTTCTTATTTTAACACTCCCGGCCATTTCTTCTCATTTAATCTCTTTGGCATTTAAGTCCATTTTCATTGCACTAGGTCCTTATTTTACAAATTCCAAATTTGCCCTTTACACTTGGGTTAATTTCCGAGTTCGACCAATCCAGTCACTATATCTGCATTTACCACATAATCATTTATTTGAGATCTTTTCATATCAATTACTGCTTTTTTTCCGAAACCCAAGTTTGGTTTCCAACCATACCCATGTAATATACTAATCACACCATTACAAAACTCATGATTTAGTATGCTACATATATGATATATCGATTACGAATGAAATGACGCATAAGTTCATGTATGTAAGTGATGTGATTGTCCATGACACAAGAATGTGACACCTCTAACTCCACACCCGCGCTGGGCGAGGTGTCCATTTTTTTTTTTCATGTTTACTATAAACTTATAAACTTTAAGCTCATATTCATTCATATAATGTTAAACATTTAACTATATGTCTTAGCAACAGATTACAAAATATATACAAGCTCCATATATGGGAAGTGTTCAACATTTACAATATTTACATTACTTACAAAAGAAACAACATTACTTATACATTAGAATCGTTTTCAAAGTGGTACCCAAAGGATGTGTTGACTTAATTGGCTGATGGATTGTCTTGTCCTCCTGGGCTTCCTTCTTCCGCACTCACACCTGGATGAAACACTCCATGCCGTTTATACTCTTGAATAATACTGCTGACGAATTCCCTAATGAGGATCATCTCACTATAGATACATGCATATACTTATGACAAATATAACATTTACATATACTTATCCATTTCTCATATCTAATTTTTCATAATATGTTTCATTTCTTATCATATTTCATATACTTTTCGTGTCATCTTACACTTTATTTATTGTTTTTGTAACCATATACTATCATCACATAGCAGTGATATGCTTCTCATATCATGTCATATATCATGTACATCTCATTTGCGTATACTTGTCATTTGCTTTTATATTTCATGTCTGCATAAACCTTAGAAGTGGATATGAGAAAGAACTCGTATACCGAAGGTACTACCAAACGAGACAAGGATTTATCCGTATGACCCAAACGGCCACTATAATGATTTAAACGGATCTATGTCACTGACCCAAACAGGTCTCTGAGATGATTCAGAATTGTATGTCAGAAGACCTATATCCCCATAAAGTATGCTCTATCTATCCAACTACCCTAGCCATAAGCGTATTAATCAATTTTATTATGTTTTCTTAACAATCTTTCAGGTATTAGAAAAAGATATTTCATAATATCATATATACTTATGAGATATTCATTATCAAATGATCTCTTATAAGCATTTAACTGTAATTATTTTCATATAACAAAATTATACGTATAATTTTTAACTTTCATAACACATGTTATCATATCCATATTATTATGATGCATTATCATAACAATACAATTATATAACATTTACAATTTCGCCTATAACAAATTTTACGAAAGTCTAGGCGCCTCCCAAGTCCA
Organism: Tetrastigma voinierianum; assembly: GCA_016808115.1. NCBI lineage: Eukaryota > Viridiplantae > Streptophyta > Magnoliopsida > Vitales > Vitaceae > Tetrastigma > Tetrastigma voinierianum. The sequence continues at coordinate 1,857,216 of JAEQBH010003347.1, read as the reverse complement.
TTTTCTATCATAATCAAGCTGAATTCCTCAGAAACGGGATTGTTAGAGAAAGTGATCTTCAACCAAGGAGTACCTCATGTCTTAAGTTTCTTATGGTTTTGCATCATGTCATTTGGACTTTTAATTTGGGAGATATGGTCTAAACATTCCGAACTGCTCCTGGATAATTTCCAGGAACATAATCTAGAATTGTGTCTTATATTTGAAAATTTCTTGGGAATATTAAAGACATAATTTGACCATACTTTCTTCATGAAAGTTATTTTCCCAAATGTCTAGTTTGTACAGAAATTTGAATCAATACCTCATTTGGACCAGTATAACTCAAGATTTAAACAACTCGGAATTACTCCACCAAGGACCTTGAGACAGATTTAGGGACCAAATTGTTCCTTTACTAACTTAATTTTCTAAGTCTAATAAATCCAAATTTGATATACTTATTTCATGAATATTTGTTCTCCTAAAAGTCTAGTTGTCCTAAAATTTAATCTACTCAATTTGATGAGAAACTCAACTTATGACCTAAATACAAAAAATGTCTGCAAAACGTGTCGAATTGAACTTAATCGAATCTAAACGTAGCTTCACTTTAACGAATTTTCTGGGTACCCTGGGATCCAAATTTGCATACACCTATTTCAGTAAAATTTGTTCTTCTAGATGTCTAGTTTACCCATTATTTTGAATCACTCAATTTGGATGAGTGATGACCAAGTTATGGCTAAAACAAAAACATGAGTTTAAAAAAATTGGACAACATCTCCCCTAAAACCCAACATTTTCTCTATACAAATCTTTCCTCCATTGAGGACCACAACCAAACCAAACAACCATTTCAAACAAGGATTCTACACAAAAAGAGGTATTCCAAACCTCCAAACAAGTATCCCTATTCATATTCATACAAAAATTCATCAAAAGTTCCTAACACAAAGTCTCACACCCTTGATTATTCCTTCCTTCTTCCTTCTTCCTTCTTCTCTTCTCTTCTTCTTCTTCTTTCTCCCTTATCCGCTTTTGCCCTATCCCCAAAGACCAAAAGATATTTTTTGCTTTAAGATAAGGCCATGTTTAGCCTTATCTAATTTTTTATTCTTCCATTTTGCAGTAGTCCTCTTATCTTCATTTTATTTGCAATTCCACTTATTCAAATTTGCATACAATCTTTTTATTCTTACGCCATTTCGTCCTTAATCGTACTTACCAATTTACCCTTGACTCTTGAATTAATTCCGGATTTTGCTTATTTTATTTTTAGCATTATTTTATTCTGGAAAAATATATATTTACTTTTATTATATCCTAAACATGTTATAAACTATCAAGATAATTGGGGGTATTGTCAAGTGTGGGATTGTGGTTGTCCATATATCATTATGGCGTGATATGATATAACATGCAATGACATATTGCATTGCATATGCACGGGGACATCGCATTAAATGGGTGTGAGTGCATGGTTAATGAATCGACACTGCATTTGGTGTTTGATTTGGTGGGCTAGGTAAATGGAACAACATCCAAAAGAGTCGCACGATTGAATAAAAGAGTAAAGAAAATATGTGTCGGGTATCAACAAGCAAGAATAGATTCTCCTTTGGGTGAAAGACCCGCCAATTATGGTAAGACATAATCCCTAACGGCGAAATGTCGTAAAAGTGTCTAGGTTTGCAAGTCATAGACACAAAAACTGGGCTACCCACAAAAAGGCGCATATTTTCAATATAAATGATCATTGTGATGTATCATCCAAAAAGCTTTTGGTTTATAAGAAAATGAAATTTGTTTTGAAAATGATCATTGGATGTTATCTAAAATGACGGTTTATCACATAGGAGCTTAGGCGTTGTGTGAGGGACTTAAAGAGGACTCGGCTTGTACATGATTGAGTCTAAATTTACTACATGGCATGACATGTAAGGACCCAAGATAGAATCAGCATGTTCTTAGCTTAATTTGAATGTGAAATGTTGAGTAAATAAAAGTCCACTCAGGGTGGGAGAGCCCTTGTAGGAGGCATTCAGAACACCCCAAAAATACCCTAAAATTTTTATAATAAAAATTATTATATTCCCGTATACTTGAGCCAACTCTGTATTTTTCCGGGAATTTTTTTATATATATATTAGATGATCATGAATCCTTAAATGAACCCAAGTGAAAGAGAAAATATAGAATTTGTAAAACAAATCAAAAGGTCACCAGAAATAAGTTTATATGTCTAAGTGATATTAGGAGAAATAAATGAGTAAAAGGAAAAATCAAGGAAATGACATGTGGTACGTAGAAAGAGGGAGGAAGCTTCCTCCTTTTTAAAAAAATAATATTTAAAGGATCATAAGAAAAGAAAAATAAAGAAAAGGGAAAGTTAGAGAGAGGCTCCACCCTCTCTAGATTTTCCGACAACGGACCATAGGTCTCCCATGGCTAACGGTATGGGAAGTCCTTCCTAGTTGGACAAGAGCTACAAGTAGAGACTTAATCGGGGACCTCGACAAACTCCATGAGGCAGTCTTCCTACTAAGGTCTTCTCTCACCCTAAGGATCATGGGTAGTTATCCGCTCAGGGGAGTTTGGTTGCATTTTAAACCATGGGGAATGCCATATTGTGGTGAGAAAACAGTCAACCAGAGCTGATTAAAGGAAGTGATGATTGGGTAGTGTCCTGTGAATTGCAGCCGCCACCAATGAACCTGACGTTAGGTCAATTTTAATCGACTTCAGAGACCAAGCATGGTCTTTTACTCCGAACAACCAAATGGGTCATGGTCGCCAAACCGAGGTCACAAACAAGCACGCCAAACGCACGCTGCTAAACAAAGGGTCAAACAAACGTCGCAAACAATGCGGTCGCCAAACCGAGGTCACAAACTGGTCGCCAAACAAAGGTCACGCCAACAGCGATCGCTAAACGTCGCCAAATGCGGGTCGCCAAACAAAGTGGGTCGCCAAACGCTGGTCGCCAATATGGTCAGCCCAACAAAGAGTCAGCCCAACAAAGGCTCATCCAACAAAGGTTTCGCCAAACAAAGCCATACTCAAAAGCGCCGTCAAAGTTGATCACTACACCCCAACTCGGGGCGCTATATCTCATTCGGCTTAACTCCGATTTCGTGTTCTTAGACTCTATGGAAAGCCCATGGACAAGAATACATTCATGCCTCGAGGAGGATGTTACGCCTGGTTCGAGGTGCTGACCAGTTTCGTCACTACAGCCATCGTCAAACACGTCAAAGTTGACTGGCACATGACCTCAACTCAGCGTCACATTCTTCGTTAACTCCACTGGTGTCTTTACCTATTGAAAGCCCATCGAAATAATAATACACAATATTCCCGAGTATAGAAGATGTTTGACCGTGGTGGATTGAGCTCTCAACCAGGTCTGAAGTCCGTCACGCTCGTGGATTTGACTGTGTATGACCTCCAACTTCTAAGGTCCTAACTCCTACGTCCGAACCTCGATTCGAAAGTGTTCTGCACTCTACAAAGCCCATCGGTACCGCTAATCCATCTACATATGTAATGTTTAAATTGGAACTCATATTTAAACTGAAAATCATCCCAACCAAAACTACTAGTACGCAGAAATACATTATTCTTTTAATGGTTTTGGAATAGTGGACCTAAGATGAGAAAAGACAAATCGTGATCGAGATTCCAAGGATTGAATCAAAGTGCAAATATTTTTGGTTTGTTCTACCAACTCCTATTCCTCAAGCCTAAGCTTTTGCATGTCGTCTAGTGCCATATTGAATCGATGACCGAGCCTGAAAAGTGATCAGGAAATGTTCACATAAAAATTGCATGATTATTGAAAATAAATCGTTTATACAAGCTTATATTGTACTCTTCATATTTTGCTATAAAGGATTTGAACGCTCTTAATTGAATGTTAACCGCGATTTCAGATACACAGATCGGGTATACCAATAGGGTCAACAAATAAAGATCGCGAACTATTGATGTGTCACTCCGATCGCCAGCTCTCGCGGACCATTCTATGCCCTACTATTTGATTGTTTATAACCGGGCCAAGAAACTTCAGAGGACCGACTGTGTTGGTAAACCATTTATACTCACCCAAATAGGGACTGGTGTGTTTGACTCATATCCTTATATCAAGACATAAAGTTAAATTCGCTAAGGGCATAATCGAATTGATTGCATAATCAAGTGATTGGATGTGAATCCGATCATCAGTATAACTCAATTATTTAACCGAATTGATTTTCAAATTGAATCGAATGTTAAATTAAACTGAATTTGTGAGCAAATTTGAATCGATGGTGATCAGCATTATTTATGAAACGCTTATGGGATGATCAATGAACTATAATTTATTGTATATATATAACAAAGTATATGTAATGTATTTATATTGATCATCCAAATGATTGAAAGTTCTGAATTATTAAATTGCATGAATTGATTTAAGCTGGAACTGAGGAATGGATTTGTATAGAACCACCTAAGTAGCATGGAAAATGCTTAGCGATTGTTTTACCAATGCACAAAAAATTATGATAGATATGATCGGAGAAGTGACCCAAGATCGAGGAGCTGCCGAGTCATAAAGAAAGAAATCTCTGGAAGATGCTCGACATGTGCACTCATTTCATGTTTTTGATATATATTTTCAGATAAATACTCAAATACAACACCGAACATTTATTTTGTAAATCATTTTGAAAAGGCTCGATGCCTACATCAAATGGATTGCTGAATGTGTAAATGCTTTACGGGCTTGCCCACTGCACTCAGCTCGCAAAGATATGATTTTGAGTGATTTTATGGCATCCCTGACTCGGCTCTGACTCGCCTGCCGGTTCTGCCTGCAAGGGCGCTCATTCCCATCGGGTATGGTGGTTCACCCTTTATGTGACAATCCTTTCAAAGTGTGGTCTACATCAGGAACGACACTCGCACGAGGTCGTGATTGCGAAGAAGGCGCATGTGGCCTCGAGAATCTGGGCAGCTGCTCTGGGACAACCATTTATAGCATGTATTTTTGCATGAAAGAATTGTAATTAAACTTTCGACTATCACTAATATAGTCGTATAATAATGGTAAGAGGGCGATCATCTTACGCATCAGATGGCGTATTTCATATTTTTAACTAAAATATGAATGAATGGGTCCCGGTGAAGGGAAGTATCGAGGTGGTGCCAAATAACTCAATGTTCACGAGTAATTGGTATCGGTCCGGTACCAAGACTTGGGTGCGCAATGACCTAAGGTAGAAATTCCGTAGGTTGATGGCTAGTCAACGGGACCCTCGGGTTTTAGGGTGTCACAATTCTGCTTAGCATTCCTAGAAAAGCAAGTTAACTCAAATCTAATTTGTATGAGGGCAAAAGAAAGAGTATTATTTGCTTATACACTCGTTACTTATATTCATTTATCAGAATTATTTCGCTTGATAGAGCTTGAAATAACTTAGATTACTGAGTAATTGTAAGAGATATCTGAGTATGGATTCTCGAGGGATTAAATAACACTTAATCATGTGTATTAAGAAAGATATTTTGTAACACCCTAAAATACCATAACAGTTTTATAACATGTTAAGAGTGTAAAATAAATTAAATTATATTTTCCGAAGTTTAAATGGCTAAAACGAAAAATGATAATAACCCGAAAATTTCACAGAAGTCAAATAAATTTGGTAAAAATGTCAAATGAGGACCTAAGGGTTATAAATGAGTAATGTAAGTGCCAAAGTATAAATGAGATGAAATGAAGAGGAAATGAAAGTCAAATGAAGCTTTAAAATGAAAAAAAAAATTGAGAAATGATGAATTAGTGTGTAGCCAAACATGGCCTTAGTCATGTAAGGGATAAATGACCAATTTTTGGTCTTTGAATGCCATAACCCACATTTTAGGCAAAGGGGAGAGGAGAGATGGTGGCACACACTACAAGCCAGGAATAAGAGAAGAACTTGGGTTTTCCTCCATAGGATTAAGGATTTAGGTGATCAAAAAGAAAGAAGAAGATTGAAAGAGAGATTTATGGTGGTAGACCAAACCCTAACCCCCATTTTTTTGTAAGGTTCGGGGCTGGGAAAACCCCAAATCAAAAGCAATACTGGCTGCTTAAGTCAGCTGCTGTTTGATTGGCTGTGGTCCTCAAATGAGGTATTTTGTATCAAGGAAATGTCGTATTTTTAGTAGATGCCACAAAATTTTTCCTAAAACCCGAGCTTGCCATAAATTGGTCATCATCCGACCGAAGTTATTTAAATTTACGGGTAAACTAAACTTTGTATGTCACCCTCCTAAAATAAGTGTATCCAAATTGACCCCATTAGACCTAGAAATTCACGCAGGCTTTGTTTTCGTGTCAATTTTGTTTCGCTTCATACGCTTTGGCGTTTTGAGAAGTTTCCCCGATATAACTGGCCATCACTCATCTGAATTGAGTGATTCAAATTTTTGGGTAAACTAGACTTCTAGGAGAACAAATCTCCCTAAAATAAGTGTATCCAAATTTGGATCCCATTGAACCTAGAAAATTTGTCAAAGTGAGGCTATGTTTTCGGGTCAATTATGTTAAGTTCTGATACAATTTTGGTGTTTGCAGCAGTTTCGGTATTTATACCATAACTTGGTTATCACTCATCCGAATTGAGTAATTAAAATTTCTAGGTAAATTAGACTTCTAGGAGAACAAATCGCCCTGAAATTTATGAAATGTTTGGACCCCATTGAACCCAGAAAATTAGTCAAAATGGGGCATATCAATGCCTAAAAAGAATGATAAGAATGTCTAAGGATGAGGAAATGAGGAAAAATGAATGGAACAATGTACCTAAGGGATGAGTAGAAATAAGACCTAAATAGAAACCTTAGAATAAACTAATATAAGGATTGTCATTTGTATGGATTAGGCTAACGATGAGAAATGCCCAGTTGAGGTCGAGATCGAGACAAGAATCGAAGGACGACAATCTTTCGGGTTTGTTCCCACTTCTCTCTAATTCCAAAGTGTTTGAATGATTACAAAATGATTTGAATTTCTAAATATCATGAACATAATATTTGTTTTAATTGATTTGAGGCAATTAATCATAAACGATTTGCATATGAAAAAATTGCATGAATATTGAAAATGAATTATTTGTATATGCATGTGTATCATATATTGTATTTTGCCATGAATGATTTGAACGCCTTAATAGATTGGATAACTGCTAAATTGTTATGATGATTTGGTATACCAATAAGAGTCAAATTAGCAAGATGGGAACAAACGTGACACAAACCCTCCCCGATCCGTAGCTCAATGACAAAAGATTTCCGTAGCTGCTTCACGAATTAATGTTAATAACTGGGCCACAGCCTCACGACCGCATCGCTGCTATAAAACAAATTATTTTAATGCTCAAGAAATTCTCATGGGACCAAGGCCCATTCCGTTATCCTCAGACCGAAAGCATAAGTTAAATCGCGTTTAAGGCAAATTAAGGTGAAATTTCGCAGCGTATGATTTGTATTTTGAACGATTTATTGCATATGAAAGCGCATATTTGGAATGATCAACAAACTATAAATGAATGTATATGAAATGAATATATGTATTGTATTGCATTAATAATTCAAAAAAGGTTCAAAAGCATTGTTTATAAATTTTGCATGATTTGTGTTAAACTGAAATGAAAGAGAGTACTATATAGAACCACTAAACATGAAAATGTTTAGCGCATTGTTTTTATCATCACGGTGTACCAGAGAACAGTACGAGGATCGCATCGCATCGAATCGTAGCCATCACAAGCTACACAGATAAGAAGTCTGGTCACATAAGGCATACCTAAATTATTCGACTCATTTTGTACAAACACTATTATGAAAATTGAACTCTTATTTTGTTTTGTAAATATTTGGTTATTGAAAACGGCTAATAATGACGCATTATATAAAGATGGAAATTGACCAAGTGGGCATGAAATGCCATATCGAATGAAAAAGAGTTTTGTTATCAAATGATGGCTCCCTTTATGTTAAAGTGGTATTTACTATATTTTCATTGAGTATTTGAAATGTATTTAAAAAGGTAATTGTATTTGGATTATTCGAAATGATTCGAAAAATGAAAGAAGAGCGAGGGTTGCGTCCCTGGGTCCGGGTTCGGCCTCCGGGCACATATTTAGGGTAAATAAACACTTCTTTCCTTTTTAAGGTTGATGCCTCCTATATGACCTAAAAGTTTTGTATCGAGCCCCACCATCGCAGGCCAGTGATGCCAATTCATTCACTCAAGGAATTATTCTCATTTGAGTTATTATAATGATGTTTGAGATGAGCTAAGCCCAACATGAACGAAAGTGGAAATATCGGATATGGGCATGGGTCGCCACAGTTTGACCCACCAAACCCACACGAGATAATATCCAAGGACAGTGGTTCCATGTAAGGATATCTCATCTACGCAGCTGCTTTCGATTCGACGATTCTTCTCCTTGAAAAATTACTGTCTAAAGAACCATCTCACTCATTCACTTTCTTTAGTATATTCAAACCCTAAAAAGGGTGTTCGTGTAGTGATTCCAAAGTATAGATCGCACTATTTGCTCCAAGGCCAGTACACAAAATCCTCGCTCAACAAGTAGCATCTAATTTCCACATAAGAAACCATGTTTTTCTTGCATTCATTTCTTATTCAATGAACATAATCATATGTTCAAGGCCAAAAGTATATAACTAAATTTTAAATTGTCAGTTTTTTTTTCCATAATTTAAAGTACATTCAGTTTTTTTCAAAAAGTATTTGATCAATCGTTTTTTCAAAAAGTATCATATAGTCCAATTTCCCACAAATTTCTAAGATACATACGCATCAAAAGAAAAAGTAAATGCAAACTTTAGACGTTCTTTTTTGATTGGAATAGAAACAAATACTTAAATAAATAAAAAATCATAAATCATACAAAAACATCAATTATCACACATCATCACCAGCATTTCAACAACAGTAAGTAGAGTAAATGAAAGAAAAACAGTGGATAGGGTGACACATACCTCTTGGCTCGCTAAACAAAGAAATGCAAAAATTGGAGCAAGGGAAAAAAATGCATAATGAAAGTGATAAACAAGCACACCAGTAGTAGAAGAGATATTTGTTGAATAAATAAGCACATTATTAGAAGAGAGGAGAAGAATTAGAGGACGTAGACTTTTGATATTCCAACAAAACCATATATATTTTTGGCTTTGAAAATCGGAATTCATACTCTTAATGATTTTGAAATCATGACAATCAATTGGATGTAACGCTTAATAATTCTGAAAGCATGGCAATCAATAGGATGTAATTGGATGAAATTCGCTTAATAATTTAGAATGACCATATGATTAAAGAGTAATTAAAGGAAAGATTGACTCACCTATGGGATTCATGATCGAAACACTAGAGAAGCAAATCCATATAATGATGAAGCTATCAAGGCACAAAAAGGAGTTGCAGGAACGACGAAGGAGAGTGATTATCGTCGACATCCTCCAAATCAGCACGATACTAACAGTTATGATAAGAATAGTAGACAATCTTTTAAATAATTAAAATCTAGATAATGTTGAAATATAATATAATAAATGAAATATGTAATGAAAAGCTTTTTTTTTTCGTATATTATTAAACGTATATAGAATATGAATGAAAAACTTTCATTTTCATTTAATTTGATTATAAATTAGGTAAAATGGAATATGTAACGAAAAGTATTATTAAAGGTAGGTCTTCTCTTGAGAGGTGTACAACACCTCGTCCTTTTGGAGATGTAGTATAATAATAGTAATAGACTAATAGTATAGATATCTATCCAATAAAGTTAAAGGCAGGACAAAAATATCTCACAAATGATGAATGAGGTTGCTCTATGTAATTACTAATTTAGAAGACTACTCAACTCATAAGTAACATAAAGTCTTCTTCAAAAAGACAGTCTTAATTTTCTGAAACCCTAACGCGGTAGTCGCGAATCCACCCCTCTATGCCCTAGAAAATACTCCCCAATTTCCACCCACTTCACTAAGCTTTCTCTCTCTCTGTCTCTTTCTCTCTCTACTAAAGCTCTCTTTGGACCTCTCCTTGTGGAGTGACCAGCGCTGTGATCCTTTTACTGGTATTTTCGCTCTGCTCTCTATGCTTTTTAGTTTTTTCTACCAGCTTTTGTTTCTGTTTTCTCTTTCCCTTTTGATTTATTTATGGAATGTGAATGTTTAACTGTTCCGATTGTGAAGGTGTTGTGTGGAAGTTTGATTTTCTTTCGAATTTATTTAGCCGTGAATTCGTTTTCTCAATTTCCTTTCCCTTTCTTGTGTCTTGTGTCTCTGATGATAATTTCTGTAGCCATATATTTCCTCGTTTTGCCCAGAAGTCTTCTTGTTGAGAAAAATCGAAATAAGAAATAAAGGCCTGTTTTATTTATAAATATTTTTAAGAATTTTTGAAAACAAAAGTTGTTAAACTGGATCTATGGATCTGATTTTTTAATATACAGGTGTGAATAATTTGTGTTTCTGAAAAACAAGTAAACAATAGACAGAGCTTTAATCTTACAGAATAATGTGTGAAAAAAAATCTGAATACAAACATGTTAAAAAAGTGTTTATCGTTGGTGTGACACTCATCAAAAAATCAGTCAAACATATGGACTCAAATTTGGTTTAACTGGGAAGTTATCAGCACTGATTTGGGCGTTTATAAATCTGCAATAGATTAGTGTTTTTAATTTCAGAAACTGTGGGATAAAACTCAATGAGGAACATTCCCTGTTTTAATTACCTCCTTGTTTTTTGAGGCAAAAACGGTTTTATTATCTAGTTTGATGTTTTTTTGTGTTTTCAGAAAAAAAAAAGAATTACTCAATGGATGAACACATCCCAAATAATGTTTTTCAAAAGATCTAAATTAATATATGTTTTCAAAATGACACTTTCTTGAGGTGTTGTTTTTATTCAAATCGGAAATTACTAAATATCAGTTTTAAATTTGGTTTTAAGCTTGATTACCATTAAACCTAATTTGGGCATTTCTTAGATCTAACATAATTGTGTTTTTCATTTTAAAGGCACTAATTTAGGTTAAAAACTCCATGAATGTTTAATTATTCTCCTCTATTTTTAGACAATAAACGGTTTCAGAAGTCATGTGAGAATTTTGGACATTTTGTATTTTTATTTTTTAAAACTTGAGGGCTATGATCTGAGTTAAGAATAGTATAAAAAAATAAACCGTGAAACTGTCTCATGAAACTTTTATCTCTATCGTTGGGATGTTATTGTGTTTAGAGCTTGTTGATTATAGTGGGGTTGGCATGAGTTCTAAATTCCATATGGTTGTTTGGCGGTGTTTTATTCAACATCATCCCAAAGTGATTTTCTTGCTGAAAATTCCTCCCATTGGCTGCTTCCATGGATCATGTGCGGAGGATATAATAAAGAGAGGGCGTGTGAGGGAGTTAGGGACGGGTCGGCTGCAGCCGTCGGTCGAGAGGAGCCCAATAGGAGGTCAACAGTGGTGTGATTCTCCTCGTAGAGGTCCCTCTTAGGTGAATCTTTCGACAGTCATCTTATCGATTACTAAGGCAATCAAACCATGGATGTTTAATAGATTTGTTTGAGAATCTGAGTTGCAGCAGTCAGCTGGGATCATGTCCTACCATAGATCTTTCAAAACAAGAGTGGACATGTTATTTTGCCACATGGAAGCTGCCTGGTAGCCACTCAGCATATTGCCTTGGTGCATCATGCTGTGATCCCAGGCAGCGTATTTGTAGATGTTCTGGGACTCTTTGTGATGGGTCTACTTGTCTGTGTGGATCAGTACAGTGGGCGCATTAAGTTGAATGCTACTTCCTATCATTTATTCAAATAGCCTTCACCTATTTGAACTTCACAGATAGACTCTACCAGTAGAGTGTAACATGCATTCTTTCTAATTTATGGGTCAATTCTCTATACCCACCTATATTCAGATTTATAGTTGCAATTTATTTAGTATTTGATACAGATCATTTATCGGGAGTTTATGATGGATCCTCTTGCTATATCACGGAATTTGTTAAAGTTCCAACTGAGATTTTGAGACTTACTATTACAAATGTTAGTAAGCGTTTTTGCAAAGGCTTCCTTGGCAGACTTTAGAACTGAGCTCTCTTATAACATAACTCAAGTTAATATGCAGTGGGTCAAATCCTCAACCCACATCAACTCCTTTTATATAATTTATCATTCTGATATAGTTGCTTTTCTTTTTTCTTTGTTAGTGAAGTTTCTTTGATGTTATGTTTTTGTTTCTTGTTTGAATCTGAAGATGATGCACTGTGTTTTTCTAAGTCTTATGCTGACATGTTCATACCTAGTTTGATCCATTTCCCATGTTTTGGTCAGTCCGTCATGGGGCAAGATGCCATAGCATGGTCTGTTTTGAAGATAGTTTTAGAGCCATGGGTTGCCAGGTTTAGAACAAAGTTATATATTTCAGCCTGGACTATGGTGTGACAAGATATAAGGGTACAACTTCAGGCTATACATTTCTTCTCTAGCACTCCTTGTGACTGGATTTGTCACTACATTGACTTTTGCAACATATAGACTCCGGGCTTTTTCTGAGTTACAGAAGTGTAGAAAATAATGGGTTTCATTCTTTGAAAAAGTAATTGCCCAAATGTAAGTGTTTTTTGGTACCCAAACGACACACCAACATCTCTATTATGTCCTTGCAGTTTTCTTTTACATTATTAGTTAGGCTGAAATTTGGGTGGTTTGAGCTAAGTCAACCTAGTCAACTGATATTTGGTGAGGGCTTGGACAATAATTTTAGTACTTGGGTTGGGGCTTGGTCAAGATTGTCAACCTGAACTAATTTGGGTTGGATTTGAGTCAGGTTGAATAGCTAGTTGAACTTGGATCAAATTTATTGTTTTATTAATATTTGATATTTGTTACTATATAAATAAGATTTGTTTTCTGTTTCTATTTTAAGAGAAAAATCTGTACCGGATCTCTTATCTATATTTATTTTTTGAAGATACAATTCTTTGTTATTTATTAAATTTTATTATCAATCAAGTCTAATTGAAATGAGATTAGGATGAAACAGATTGAGCTTTATAAGAAGTTAAATTTGGGTTGAGACTTGGTTGATTGTTTTGTGATTTGATGGAAGCGAGTTGGTTTATCAACCGGCCAGCTCACTCAAGTTTCAGCCTTAGTGTCAGAAGCGATCCTAACACTTATTTTCATTGGTGCCTTTCTATGACTTATGGGGTTGTATATAATTATATGTTAATCTAGGCACTTGTGTTGCATCCATTGACAGGGATGGAAAGCTACTAGGAAATCTTCTGAAAGAAAGGAAGAATTAATAATAGTTTGTAAATAATCTATAGGGTTATTGACACTTGTGCTTGCTGTTTTAGGAAGTGAATTCTTCAGAACAATGCTAGTATTCTATCTTTTCTAGCATGACTCTGGTTCATCACTAGTGTTCTGTGTACTAATCTAATTGTCAACAACTCCGAACAGGATAAATATTCCTCATTTATTGATTTGTGCATTCTTGCAACTAATATGCTTGAAGTGATACGTGTTTGAGGCATGCCAGGTATTGAAATAACATGTTTTGGTTTCCCTTGGATAACATTAGTTGGTGCCTCAATTTAACTTCTTTTTTTCCATGAGGTCGCTTTGTAGATATTTTTATTGCAATGCGTGTTTGTCCTACCATCTCATCCTGATATTTGTTATTTAGTTTACAGGTTCCAGCTGAAATGGTTATACCAGAAAGTGGATACATTGCTGCACTGTTAAAAGATAATAATGTTCTTTTGGATGGAAAACCATGAAGTTGAAGTATGGAAATTCAGGGTGCCTGTTTCTCTTATTGAATGATTATGGAGGTTAAATGGAAAAGGAAAGACGGGTTGTTCAGGGTAAGTTTTCTCACTCTTTTAGTGGTCCAAAATTTCTTCTGATATTTGTAGGCTGGTTAATAATATAGTAATGGATTTATGATTCACTTTGTCCTTATTGACTTTTAAGTAACTCTTTAACATACTGAATATTAAACTAGCAGAGTTTCATCAGTGATAATGGAACATTTTAAAGTCTATAAATAGTTTAAACTTTCTTGACACATTAGTTTTGTTGTTTAATGTCGGCTCTTCAGTTGGTGTGACCAGGTATACTAGGGTTCCATGTCTTAATGAGTTACGTTACTTAACTTTCCATGCAAAATACCCGCTGTTCTTATCTTTCAATTCTGAGTTTGGCATTTCTATGCGCATTAAACTATATTTCTAAATTTTAGTTTTTCAAACAGTCTTATTTCTAAGTATCTAAGGTCGAGTTTTCATTTGAGATTATGACTTTTTGAATGGATGTCTAATATTGTTTATGTGCCACGATTCAGTTCTATTCCTGTTTTGACACTATAAATTGTTTCTTTTAGATGCATTTCTCAGTTCAGTGGACTTGGTATAGAAATTAGTCTGGAAGAAATGATTGTGATTATAAGAAGGGGAAAAAATGATTCTACTTTATTGTTCAGAATGAGATTTACATTGGTTTATTCCAATTTTTAACTTCCATATTATATTGATCTCATGATGTAGAGATTTAGTCCTGTTTTTTGATCAAGTGTTTCCTTTTCTTTGGAAGGACTTTTATAACTCATACCATAAACATAAGTATGTAAAAATTTTCCCCAGCTTATGTCAAAGGTGCAACTCAGGAGCTGTTGGATGATCTTTGTGAGATCAGAAACATACCAATTTACAAATATGATACCCTAAATGAGGAAGAGGAGGAAAGGCTTTTTTGTGTTTATAATCTTTGAATCTGTAATTAATCATTGAGAGTAAAAAAAGAGAAGCTTTATTTTTAGAAAAGATTCAGTTACAGACATACTGATGTAATTCTAGGACAGAATCTCTTATATTTGATGCCTTTGCTACTCTTTTGGCAAAAATACACTTCTTAATTAGCTAGTAAGAGAGGAATTGTAAGGAACACCCCTAACTTTTGTAGTTGTATGAGAATCTTGAAGGTGAAGCCACCTACTAAATCTTGTGAGCCCTCTTCACTTAGTTTTCCTGCATTGGTAGCTGTAAAGAGCCTATCATTGAGAGTTGAAATAACCAAACTACTTGCACAAGGCCTGCCTGCATGAAGCTGAGATCTCATCAATATTGGAAACAATATTTTTGTGGTTTTTAGATGATCTCTAGAACTTTGATGCATCTTCCGCAGGTCTCAGGAGTAGATCTTGCATCAAGTGGCAACATATTTAGGAGCAATGATAAGTAATGTAAAATCATTTTGGGAGATATTTTATATATTTGTGAACTTTGGGAGAGAGATGTGGCCTTAGTAGGCAGGGGATTGGATGTCAGCCACCGAACTTACTGAAATGTTTTAGTGTAATCATTTATAAAAACATATATTATATGACGTCTCATTTTGAAATACTTATCTAGTTGAAGAGGCTAATGTGTTGATTGCTGGTAGAGTCTAATGACATTGGTCGTGGGTGAAGAGAGTCTTGTTACATTGGTACCCAATAAAGCTATTGTGATCCCTCAAGGCCCAAATACGATTTATCAGTTTGGACCATGTATTCCGGAACGCTTCTTACGACTAAGACACATTCTTCAGTTCTTTAGTTATAACAGAATTTGGTGCATGCTGACGTATGTATTTCCACCATGTGCTTTGCACTCTGCTATTAACCAGTTGTATATTCAAAAATAATCAAATATCTTACTCTATTCCTTTATTTTGATCATCTTGGTCCAATGTGAGTTGTGATCTTTGGGAGGAGTGAGATCAGACCCTAGAGCATTGAGCTGGAGATTTTAGTTTAGATTATCTTTCTGCAAATTTTGTAGAGATTCAGTGGGGTTTGATTGTTATTTCTTGAAAGAGCCAGTGGTCTGTGCAGGTTATTTTAGGGTTCTGGTTGTTTTTGTGTTTTCTCCAGGGACAGCTGTTGAGAGTGTTTTCTCTTTGGAGTTTTCATTATCTATTTATATTTTTGAATAGATCTTGGTGTCGATCTTTGTTTTGAAAGGACATATGATAGATTCCAGGGGCATGGATTTTTGGAGGCAATGGTAAGGGGGTTGTTGCATGCATGTCTGTACAGTCAATGAAAATTTTTCCAGCTTGGGTTTCAGCTGGATATATTTCTTCTATTAAAAATAATCGTTAGCCCTACAGAAATGAAACTTGAGACCTTTTAGATTGGTTAATGTTATAGTCTATGTTAGCTTGCTCTTATTATCACCATTTTTTTTACTGACCATGAGAACCAGTGTTCTAAGCTTGTTTTGTTTATGGGCAGTGGCCATCTTAGGCATGATGACCTATTCTTGTTTGGGTGAACAGTAAGGGAAAGTATTTTAATTTAAAGTTTCAGTTGAGAGATGTTACCAAGGGGTTGTATTCGTTGGTTATTTTGAATGGTTAGCACCATATTGAATCTTGAAAGTGTGCAGGCCTGGAGTGGGTAATGCTAGAGGCTCAGCTGGAGGCAATCGTAGTTCTAGGTAAGTTCTTTCGTTTCAAATAATGCAATGTTTCTTAATTTACTCTAGGATGTCATTAAGGCCATTTAATCTTGAACCCTTCATAACATGCTTGTTGATGTTTCTTACTGTTGCCGGTAGTTGCTTAATATGCCTTATATCCAGTAGTCAGATGATAAGGACTTTATGATTTTTTTTGCTTATAAAAAATAAGGACATATGAGCTTTAAAAAATCTGATTTGTTTATAATTTAAGGGTGCATATGTGCTGAGTCTAGCTGAAGGCTGTTTGTGGTGCTGGTTACCAGTACAGTTTTGGTTTATTTTGGTCAATATGTCTAAGAACATCTTGGTTGATCTGAGCTGTTCTTGAGCTTGGAAGGCCATGAATAACTGCTCATGTTTGGTTGGGATAGTTAGAGAGGCTCAAGATTTTTCTACAATTTGGCCTTGAGCATTTTTGCCCTTGAGGCCAGAATTACAAGATCTTAATTGGGAGTGGTTTGTAATTCTTCCCTTCAGTATAGGTTTTGTAAGATCTTGTAGTGAAGAAAGGAAATCTCCTTTGTACTTTGGGGTAGGGTTTGGGGAGGTTCCATGTTCAACCCGGAATATGGACAAAAAATGAAAAAAAAAACCTATAAAAAAACAACAAAAGAAAAAAGATTATACTTGAGCATATTTGTAGCTTGGTTTAGCATTCATCTTTTGTGCAGAGTTCAACATCTGCCCTAATGCGTCTTCTTAAACTTACCCGCCGGGTTAAAGATTGCATGTTAGGTTGGAATGGCTTGTTTGTGAGTAAGAAGCAAAAGAAGGTTTGGCAAGCAAGCCCATTGTGTTTGTTTTGACAGTGTGGAAGGCAAGAAGTAGAATCAGTTTCTATATCAAGGTTTTTCCCATACAGATACTACAAAAGGATTGTATGTGCTTTTTATAGGCTGAATCTAAATTGCTAGCTGATAGTTCTGTGTCTTTAGTAGTCTGTTTGACAAATGTTAGGTTCTTCTTTGAGGTTTTTATGTTTTTGTTTGAACATTGGAGGTAAAAGATGTTTGTATCTTTGTATACCTTAGTTACTGGTGGTAAGAGAGGTTTGTATCTTTGTTTACCTTAGTTACTTGATTTCAGTATAATTATTTACTCATCAAATTGGGAAATCTAGGTCTTTAGGGCAATTGGTTTTTTTTTCTTTTGAGGATGGCTTTATCGTTTTCTTTTTCTTTTGCTTGCCTTCCTATTTGTATACCCTGTATGTGCTTTGGTGCATTAAGTGGTTTTGGAGATTCAATATATATATATATATATATATATATAAGAGAAACATAAATATGATCTAGATAATGGATTAGAATTTTTTGAAAGTAAAATAAATATGAAGAAAATTATTGTAGTTCATAATATGAATTCTGTTCTGTTTTTCCCTGGTAGGCAAAGAAAACTAATATTATCATGGCATCTAAAGAAGGGTATGCAAAAGCATATAGGTTGTGTATTAAGGCACTCCAAAGTAAACTTTGCAAGCTTTCTTCATATTCTTCCCAACAGAATATCAATTTTAGCGAAGGGGGGCTTCTTTCACTGTGGAGTACATCACCCATTTGATCCCAAATAGAACAGAAACAAACTTCCATAACTGTTATCGGGTGGTGAAGGAAGGAGGATATAATCAACAGTTCCCTCTTCTTCTTTGCTCAAATAGCACCTTTATTCTTTAAATCAGGAAGAAATAAGAGTTGAAGAAGTATGCCAAAATTTATGACGTAAATCTTCTAGTAATTTTTTTTTTAATCTTCATTCACTCTTATCTTCTTTCATTATTCCTATTTCCTACATTTAGAATTTCTAAAGAGGAAAAAATAAGATGGAGGATGTGGGCAACAAAGCAGGACATGCTTCAGGAAGAACATGATTCATATGGGAAGACTGTTAGAGTCTATTTGGAAATGTTCTAGAAAATAGTTCTTCTTTCTTTAGAATAGAAAATAGTTGTCTGACTTAAAAGAAAGACAATATAGACATGGTTATTCTGTTTAATTTTGATTGCATTTCAACTTGTGTGATTAGCTGATGTGTTTATTTATCTTGTGTAGTAATGGTCGAAGGGGTCGAGGGGGTTTGATCAGTGGCCGTGGCCGAGGCCGTGGTCGTGGTCGTGGTGCTGGTAGCGTTGGGGTCGGGAATTGGGGGTATGTGAGGTGGGGTGGGGGGTGCCGGTGGGTGGGGTGGGGGTGGGGGTGGGCGTGGACGTGGAAAGAAGCAACCTGTTGAGAAATCAGCTGATGAACTTGACAAAGAACTGGAGAATTACCATGCTGATGCCATGCACACTTGAACAAGTTGTAATGTTTGGCTTAGGAAAATATTAAGATGGCATTTGGGTTGACTTAACATTTTGTTGATTTTGGTCCGATGGAGAGTCAATGTCCTGAATGTTTCTGCCAGCTTAGTAGTTGGGTTATGCTCCTTGGTTGTGAATTGCACTGATATTCAGCTAGTTTAGAATGAATGTGCCTTTTAACGAGAAATTGTGCCTTTTTTCTCTTTCATTTTTGTTCCTTCTTAATCATATAATGTAATTTGATATTAAGTTTCTAGTTTCACTGGGTTTAAAAGTGTAGAGAACTTTGATGGATGGAGCTACTGCTCTGGCCTTTGAATGTGGAAATGAGGGCTTTAGTTTTTAACATAACGTGTCAAAGCCGATGCTCCAATGAAGACAGAAAACCAATTTTATTGGGTTGTTACAATTGATAAGTAGCGTAGCACAAACAAGAAGAATGACGAAGACATCTCTCGATCGATCCAAAGCGCACATTAACAAAAAATAAAACTAGAAGGCAAATCCATCATCCAACCTTCGCGACAACCCATCATTAGGCCATGGCCTGCTTTGAGAAAGCGATTCGTTCATTCCTTGTGATGAGGAGCAGGCTTTTCGATTCTGCTTCATTCCTGCAATTTGGGGGTGGGTTGTAGATTGGAAAAGAAAGAAAGAACGGAAAACCGAGGGGTGACTCGGTTTGCTCTGCTCCCTAACGATTACCAGTTTGAGTTCCGTTCCCTCAGGGTCGTTGAAATTAGACGGTCTAGACACCCACAATTAAAAAAAAAGAAAAAGGAGAAGATAACCAAGGAAATTCATATCAATATAAAAAAATTAATTGAAAGAAAAATGGGCTCTCGTTACATGGAAATATTGCCATCCTGACTGACATTGTTATTCCGTGGTTCTTTCGAACTGCAAAACCAATGCTATGTAATACAGATTACAACACCGGGCAAAATGATAGTTTTCACTACTCACTATATTGAACGCCAAGATAGATTCTCTTGATGTATCTATCGTCATAGAATAAGTCTATATGTATATACACCATTATACATGTCCTAGTGAAAGGGCTTTTTGAAGGGCGTTTGTTTCACTCTTTAAAATTAGTTTCCAGACTCATCTCTTCATAAGCTTCTTTAACCCCACTTCCATCCCAGCTGGTTCCTCCACCACCGTGAGCTGATTTATTCTCATCCTGGCAAGCTTCTGCACTCTTCTCCTGTGAGCTTTCCTCCTCATTTCCTGTGCTGGTCGTAGCATGAGGTATATTCAAACTCACAGCTCTTTCCAATGCATCCTTGTGTTCTTTTTCAATTGTCTGTGCCCTAGTTTCCTGGTATTTTTGAGCAGTTGTCACAGTATCCAGCTCATTTCCTTCATTCTCTGAGAAAAAGGTATACAAGGCAACTAATTAACAGAAAAATATTTTGTAACAGTAAGCACTAGCAAGGGTATATGTTCTCAAGTTCCATTCCCTCCATTTTCTGTTCTACAAATTCATCTATATATGCTATAATAGAGAGAGAGAGAGAGAGAGAGAGTTCATGAACTCTGATGCATGCCACCGGTAAATCTTCAGGACATATTATCATAATCAGAACTTGTAACAATCAGTAATTATGACCTTACATTTTGGATTGAAGCTTGGATGCTAGTGTTAATGCATTCACACTCTTCAAGGTGGGTGGTGGCCATGGAGGTTGGGTTTGCATTTTGGTGTTTTTTGAACAATCAGTGCAGTGAGCTACACATAAGTGCATGTGAACACAGTCCAACACAATGCCTCACACTACAATCATAAGTTTAAAAGACGCAAGGCGCAAAGGCCCCCTAGAGCCTCGAGGCAAAAGACGCACCTAAGATGCGAGCTTTTGTGACCTTGGATGCACATCACTTTTATAAAATATAATTCAAAGTATAATTATATTAATAAAAAATTAAATATTCCTAATATTTAAAGAAAATTTCACGAGGTGTACAGTGAAATTATATAAATTTCAATATATAATTAGAAATTTCAAGAAAAAATGTCTAAAAAAGAAGAGAAATTATAAGGCGTACCTCTTCAATAAGACACATGTTTTGGAAGGCGAAACCGCTATAACTAGGGAGTGGTTGTGCCTTGAGCCTAGGCATGCTTAAGGCGCACCTTTTAAAACTATGACTACAATCCTGAAACAGGATATCATCTCTGCTGTTCCACCATCATATGTAGAAGTTTTTGAATCACTTTACACCATTGTACAGAGGAACTTTATAAATATACAGTAAATTTGCAATGAGATGTTACTTGAAAATTTTTAGATAGCGCAGTGACATTCTCTCATCAGCTATAATGAAGCAACAGAATCGGTTTTTCCAACCAATGAAAGGTAACAGCTGTTGATTAATATGTATACTTATGGTCCAATGCAGCCTACAGCTTTTATTGTTGGGAGACATGGAAAAAAGGGTATTGCAAGTTTATGTTGACAACTACTAAGGTCTTTTAATTAAGTATTGTTGTTAATTGCAAATGATTTTTTGATCACCTGGTATTAGATGTACTTTGTTGACTGATTTTAGGTTCTTCATCCACTTCATGATAGAGGGATACATGAAAATAAGCAATTTGATCAACTAATAATTAATTGCTGCTTTAATGGATATACTGAGTAGCCTATATGGGCAAATCTATTAATTTACTAGTGTAATAACAGCACATCTGGAGAAACTGAAAAAATTTAGAAATGAAAAAGCATCTAGTCTCAATTGGACGACAAAAATTTGATCTCCACTTACTTGTAAAGCCTTCTCTGCTTCTCTTTCAATCCAAATAATTCCATGATCAGATGTGGCATTGCATGATAAAACAATGTGCTCAAACCTTCCATCGACAGGAATGGCAGTTCTGACCTCTGGTGGATACCTCCCACACCTATGATCACACGAGGTGAAAAATTCAGATTCAAAGGAAGTATGACTATTTTAGTAGATGATACCATCTTTCAGAATATAGAACTTTAGCAGGTTTGTCAACATATAATATAGAAAATATACAATGTATAGGGATTGTTTAAATAATATTTGTCTAAAACAATAGGAATATTTTCCCAAAGCTCGGATCCAGGTTAGAATATTTGTGCATATTTTCCTGAACACAAAAGTCAAGGATAATAACACGGGCCAACACAACAGGGTTTGATCTGGCTAGTATATGCATCCTGTCCCATGTGTATCTGACCAGTGTTGTTCGAGCTGACCTATTTATTGAAGAAATAATAAAGTGCATGCAGTGAAATAATGAATCATCTGAAATGCAGACTATAACCGCGTGATAGCCCAAATACATGCTTGAAAAGAACCAGGTACTGCTTATTTCCAAGCAAGAGCACCTGCCAGATGAGCTGCATGAGGGAGCCTCCCTTTTTTTGGTTACATTCTTAGGACGTTCTTCACTCACATTGCTTATCCGCATCACTTATCATCAGTGAAACAGACCCTGATAAGTAGTGTTTCAAGAAACCAAGACATGAATTCACATTTCTCTACCACTTGATTTAGGTCATAGATGAATCACATTCAGCTGCTTACTTCACTATATAAGTCAATTGGGGTAAGCCTAATAAAACAAGGGAAACTTGATCAATATTGTGAATCATGGCAGTTAAGTATGGTAGAGATAGATGGATGGGACTGATGTGAGGGGTAGAGGTAGGGCATGGGCTTCTGCCGCAGAGTAAAGAATGGTTCGGCTGCCTAGGGTTTCACCATCAGGCCGGGTGGATGGGTCTGTAGACTCAGTACGAGTGGGCTGGGTAAAGAAAAAATTAGGCCCAGCAGTGAAAAGCCCCTCTCAATCTATGATGGGTTGGGAAGTGGTCAGATTAGAAGAGCCCGTTTTAGTGGGAAGGGAAAGAGGGCCAGGCCTAAAGAAAAGCCTAGCCCGCACTGAAGAGTGAGAGGAGATCCAAAAAGCCCCAAATGTCCTCAGTTAGAGAGTCGTGAAGGCTTTAGGGTTCTAGCGGAAGGAGGCAAAAGCTCTGATGAGAGGGGATCTTCCAATTTCTCCAACAAAAGGCGAAGAAATTTTGAAGAGTAAAAGGTACTCAATTGCAGAATCCGACACTCCCATCTTCTTTTTTCGACCGAGCCTTTGTTGTGGAGAGGTTTTCCGATCAAGGGGAAAAAAGATCTAATGAGAGTAACATGAAACCAAGGGCATGTGTTTCTACAAGAGCCGCTAAGGGTAGTGATGCCAATGGAGAAACGTAAAAGATTCAAGTTATGGAGGGAAGGGAAACTAGTGGTGGTAGGGAAAGAAGAGGTCTTCAGAGGGAAGAGGAAAGAGAAGCCGTTTTGGAAGGGGAACAAGAGGAGGGTTCTTGGGAGGAAAGTTGCCTGATGAGATTCAGCAAGTGTATGGGTTTATCTACGGAGGGTTTCAAAAGGAAATTATGGATTTGATGACTAGAGTAAGCGAGAAAAGGTACAAGGACAAAGGAAAAAGGGTGCAGAGCTTGACCAAGTTTGACAAAGAACTAAAAAGATTAAGATGGATGATAAAGGAGAAAGGGAGATCTAGAGTGGAAGCCGTTGGGAAAGGGGATGAGGGTTCAAAAGCTGGTTTTTATGAAAATTAAAATTCTTTCTGGCAAGCAAAGGCTTAATAACGCGGTGCGCCAAGTTGATGAAAGCGCATTCAAAATGCGTAAGGTCGACTTCTTAGTTTGCTTTCAAGAGACCAAACTTAAAGAAGTTACACACGGGATTATAAGAAGTCTAGCTGTGAGCAGATTCATGTAGTGGGTAGCTTCTAACGCAGAGGGTGCCTCGGGTGGAATTTTAATCTTGTGGGATTCCAGAGTTCTTTAGTTGGTTGAGGTCGAGGAGAGTCGTTACTCTTTATCTTGGAAATTTTGGAATATTGAGGACGATTTCTTATGGTCTTTTTCAGGGGTTTATGGCCCCACTCCACGAAGACAGGAATCACGTGGAGGAGTCATGCAATTAGAGGGCCGTGGGGGAACCTTGTGCATCGAGGAGATTTAATGTAATTCGACAAATGAGAGGAATGTAGAGGGCGCACTTCAAGTTCCATGAGAAGATTTTCCTACATCATGATGCTTAGAACTAAAGGATGTACCTCTTAAAGGATCCTTTTACGTGGAGAGGGGGCCCAAATAATAAGAGGAGGGCCAGGTTGGACATATTCCTAGTCTTTGATGATTGGGAAGCCCATTTTGGTGGTGTTGTGCAAAGCATGATGCCAAGACCCACCTCAAACCACTTCCCTGCTTCGCCAGCAGAGAGGACTTCGCTTTTAGGTTCGAAACATGTGGTTAAAGGCTGCGCATTTCGCTTTTAACAATTTCATCAAATGAATGGTGACAAAGCATTGAAGAGGATCCGACGGTAATGTTTTTAACCGAAAAAGTTAAAGGCTCTCAAAGCAAGACTTAGACAATGGAATAGAGAGGTCTTTGGGAGGGTGGATGTAAGGAAAAAGGAAGCTTTGTTGAAGGTGGCCTATTGGGATAATATTGAAGTTCAAAGACCCCTCTCTTTGAACGAGTTTGAGGAGAAAATGTCAACTATAGAGGCTTTCAAAGGTTGGGCTATTATGGAGGAAACCTTCTGGAGGCAAAGATCTAGGGAAATATGGCTCAAAGAAGGGGATAGGAATACAAGGTACTTCACAGATTGAATTTCGATAGAGAAGAAATCAAATCAAGGTTGAGATAAATGGGGCTCACTACGTAGACAATGATTTAAAATCGAATATAGTAAATGCCTTTAAATCTCTTCTTTCGAACCCTGGGTATTGGAGAGCAAGCCCGGATGGACTGTCGTTCTCTAGCATTATTGCTTTGGAGGCCTCAAGGTTGGAGCTACCCTTCATAGGAGGCGTATATACCTTGGCCATGTGAGCCGAATGGAGACAAGGCACTGGGCCGATGGATCTGCTGATTCTTTCAGCAATTTAGCCGACAAAGGGGTTAAGGAGGAGGTGTTGAGGATGTCTCGGGAGTTCTATGAAACTGGAAGATTCATAAGAAATTTAAACACCACTTTTATAGTCATGATCCCAAAAAAAGGAGGGGCGGAGGATTTGAAGGACTTCAGGCCCATTAGCCTAGTGGGAAGCTTGTACAAACTCTTAGCGAAAGTCCTAGCAAACATATTAAAAGGGGTGATGGGAAGCTTGATTAATAAAGCTCAAAATGCTTTTGTAGGAGGGAGACAGATCCCGGATGCTTCTTTAATAGCTAATGAGGTGATAAATTCCATGATAAAAAAGAAGGAAAAAGGGATTTTATGCAAATTGGACATTGAAATATGACCACATTAACTGGAACTTTCTCTTTAGACCTTCCAAGTGTGTGACCAATTAGGTTTCCGATTATGTTGACCACTTGAATCAACCATTTGATTCAAACAAGTCAAGAGCGGTATCCAGCAACACATCATGACTCCCAATTGACCAAAAGAGTCAAGGGTTTGACTGCAAGCCTTTCCATATGCAATATATTGTGCTATGCTATCCTTTCACTCCATAATATAATTCGACTTGGTTCGTGAGCACGGATTATGCATCCGTCCCACTAGATGAACTAAATTCTGCTCGTATTTATTTCGCTCTACGATCCATTACTACAAAGCACGCTAACAAGCGACTCTTCTTCAAGACATTAGATTACTCCGCCAAAGATTCCAAGTAACGATCTGCCAAGATGGCCTGCAGACACTCCTCTCCACAGGAGTATAACTATCGTTACTCACTCACCTTCTAACTGTTGTTCATCATCACCTGCCAGAACTCTCTGAGCAACATGGACCGGTCAAAGATAGAACATAATCAAGATAGTCACGAGCACCTCCGTCAAGATACTGCAATTATCATTACACTACCAAAAAAAATATCGCATCATCATAAGATATATCAGTGGTCCACTGTTAAATGTATAATTCAAGAGACTGGTCTTACACGTGGTCCTCATTTAACTTAGCTACTCTAAGAAAGAATCCACATACCATTTAATCATCACGATGATCACAATTTATGAAATCATCTGCTTGATCATATCAAGGAGTACAACATGTGCTTGTATGTCCATATCAACAATGTCCAATCTTGTTGATCTTATGACTAAGGATGGTTTAGATACTACATAATTACACATAATAGGAATCTCATTACCATAATCACAATCATGATTTCCTTTATGCTATGTAATGTATCAAGGACTTCATTAATTTGCTTTAAGATTGCTATCAATTCATATATTAAATGAACATCAAAGAAATGAAGATGCGTTTATTATAAATGAATATAAGACGGATAATAAGTGCTAAAGGTGATGGCCTTTAGAGCACTTCTCTAACATGTAAGAATGTTGAGGAAGATTTGGATCACCTTCTTATTCATTGCCCTACGGTATGAGGAAAGTGGGCAACCTTGTTGTCTATTCCTGGATTTCAGTGGGTTTGCCCCTTTTTGATAAAAGAGATGTTGTCAGGATGGTCGTGCTTTCCAATCAGGAAGAAAGCCAAAAATTTGTGGATGGCGGCACCACTCAATTTAATCTGGGTTGTTTGAAAAGAGAGAAATACAATTGTTTTTGAGGATGTAGTTTTTTCCCCAAATAGAATGAAGCTATCCTTTGTCAGTGCTTTAATTTCTTGGGCGGGGTTAATCCCTAACGTGGAGTGGTCTTTGGCTAGAATTCTTTTGTGTATTCTCTAATGGACAAGGTTTTTGGGGTGGTAGGTTTTGTTTCTATCCCTCCCTACTGTACAGTCTTGGCGCCCCTATATACTTTCCTATATGAGTCTGGGGTGTCCAAGCTCTTATTTTGGTTTCAATATACTGCTCAGTTTATCTTTCAAAAAAAAAAAGTATGGTAGAGATAGACACAAGTATGGAGTTCTGTTTGGTATTTCAGGGCTCAATGTATTAGGCACCTGAAACGAAAGAGTAATAGAGCATTACTGCCCCAGAAGCGAAGTAATAAATTCTCCTCCTCTAGCACCACCAATTCTGGGTCCTCTTATGAGTTACCCTCCACCACTTTGTTAATCCAAGGGTCCTCCCAACCAGAAAAAAAAAGGAAAAAGGGCGAGAGAGGATCCGCTGGCCTTAAACCCCTATTACTTGTCAATCCATGATCAAACCCCATCCAAAATTGAAGTAGATATGAAGCTTCAAAATTATCCCAGAATGCCCACATCTGGAATTCGCAATTTTGAACTTTAGCTTCATAGCCCACAGCAGAGAAATAACCAAGAACTTCAGAAAATTTGTAAATAATCCTAGAGATAGGTAGTCCATTAGAAGCAAAAAAATTGGTGATAGTAAGGATTTCGGATTTAGGCATCACCTGCAAAACCTTCTTTCCACAATGATACATGCACAGGTATATAGTCTTCTGGGATCTCTAAGCTTCCGACCTTCTGAATAAAGGTATCCTCAGGCAAAACCCTTAAATAATAAGCAGGGCAAGCTGTAGAAGGGACATCAGGGTATGGGTGGTTAGAATAAAAATCAAATAATAATAACTGAACGGAGTTGTCCAATTAGGGAGAGAGAAGTAGAAAGAACGTAAATTACCAAAAAATTGATTTAAAAATGTCTTCCAAGGGGGTGGCCGTCCTGGGTAAGAAATCGTCCTAGATCAAATCAATGTAAAAAAGGGAACGGATTGATTGATAGATAGATTGATGAGAAAGAAAATGGAATGGTATGAGAAAAACGCCCTTAAGAAAGGAAAGAACGAACCTGCAAGATGACAGAATGAATAACATCGGCGTACTTGACGGCCAAATTGAGGGACATACATCTGGCGGGAGCAACTGCGTAGCAGCTCACAAGATTCCTGGGAATACCGGCGAGGCGGTCGCGGTGATTGACCACGATGACGGTCAACAAGGCCGCCACACCCGACCCCAGTGAGTGCCCCCCAAACACCATCCTGTAGCAACGGCCGTTCTCCTCCCACAGACACTTTAGGGTCTCGGATTCTTGATTGAGCAGCCAAGTGGCGGACTTGAGGAGGCCGTGATGAGCAAAGCCGCCGTCGAACATCTGCATGCCCAAACGGTTGTCGAGAAGGAGCTTGTAATCGCTCTCCTTGATGAGATTGAGACCACGGATGGCGAGGACGATCTCATGGTGGTCGTGGTCGGTGTAGATGAGGTAGGGAGGGGCGCGGCCATGGGTTTGCTCGTAGGTGACGCGCTTCACAACCCACTCTGGTTTCACGCGGTGGCCCCCCGCCGGGGAGTATTGTGGGTTGTAGAGGTCAGACTCGTAGACGGCGAGGATGATGCGGCAGATACGGGGAATAGGCTCGAACTCCTCCGGGGTGGCCGGCGGCCAGCTGCCGCTGTCATCTGACCCGATGTGGGTGCAGCGCTTCCAAGCCCAACGGCTGCAGCCCACACACAACACACACTCCACCCCACAAGACACCGACATTAAATTTCTGATATTCTTCTCTGTTATCCTCTTTGCGACTGACTGGTGTTTTTGTATCTTTGTTGCGTGGAGCCTCTGTACCGGCGACAAAGAAGGGGGGTAGATATATAGATATATAGATAGATAGATTTTCCAGATAAAATTTAAAAAAAAAAACAAAAAAATGAAAAGGCGGACAGGAGAAGACACGCTGTCAACCAACTGTTCTTTGCCTTGGTTCCCTTATTATTCTGCCGTTGTCTCAGTTTGTCCGCTTTGTACTGACTTTTGTCCAAAATAATATATATATATATATTTTAAATACTAGGTGATTATAATTTAAAAAATTTTAAAGTTTAAATCCTAGTAATTATTTTCTTCGATTCTAAAGTCTAAACTTGAAGTTAAAATTATAATTAGTGTTTTAAAAATTAGTTTAAACATTATTTTAAAAAACATACTAGATAGATATTAAAATATATATATATATTATTTTAGGAAAACTCCTTTTTACTCTACCTCTTCCTTTTCATTACTATTTACATAATTTGGAGTGGGGGGTTTAGAAAGGTGGTAACTGCTAACATGATCATCACATGGATCCTGTTTTGAATAATTGAAAGAAAGCAGGTTGTGTTAAGCGTGAAGGAAGCGAAAGCAAAGATGGTGTAGGATTGATTCCCCAAACAGAATCTTTTTTTTTTCTCATTTCGGAGGCGTTTACCCATCCATGATCCACCCTCCCCCTCAATGCGTTTCTCGGTAATCGGAATGTTTCTTCTCCTTCCTTCACGTGCCCCCTACCCCCACCCCCACCCAGCCATGCTACGAGTTTTAGATTCAAATAGTTTATTTGAAAAAAATAATTGTAAAATTAGATTTTAATCTAAACTAATATCTAAAATAATACATTTAGGTACAAGTTAATAAATACTATTGTCATAGATAACGGTGATTAGAATTTTATCAAATACCATTATCCATGACAGTAGTATTTACCAGTTTGTAATTCTACATAGTCTAAACTCAATACTTTGAGCATTAGTTTGAGTTAAAAACTAATTTTATAATTTTTTTTTAAATGAACTATTTCAATCTAAAACTCGGGTTCACATGAATAAACTCACATTTCACTTGTCTTCTTTAAAAAGTCTTATTTTACAATAATATGATAATAAACCAAACTTTGAGGGTAGCTTCTTGTTCCAGTGATTAGTTAAGTGAGTAAAAAAAATAGAAAAATTATTCAATTATAGCTGATAATATGGGCTGAGTCCGATAGGTCAGCCCACTTTAACCCAAATTTCTAGATGATTGAAAGAAGAAATTTGGCTGTCAATAAAACATTTACTAATTGGGCCCTAATCTTATTTTCGACTCAGGCCCATACAGTTCTCATCTCGATTGATATTAATTTTTTATTTAATTTTTTTAAGTAACTAGCTAAGTAATTAAGATTTTTAAGGATTCACCTATAAAATTTGATATTTTTACTATTTCTTTTGTAGCATAGGGGTTTTAAAAATTATTATTATTATAATATATGATTAATATATTAAACTTTGTTGTTTTATCTATTTTATTTTTAAATTTATAAATATATCTTTTAATATAATTTATATGATACTTTAATATTTAAAAAATTAAATATATTTTTATTTATCTCATTAATCCTATTTTAAATATTTAAATTTTCATTTTTTTTATTTATCCTTTAAATTTTATTCAATCATATATGTTTTTTTTAATAAAAATGAAGTTGTATTAGTTTATAAATTAAATTAAATTTAATAAATAAATTATTATTATATTTTAAATAATTTTATTACTTAAACTAGTGCTAATAACAAAATAATGTTATTTTTAAAATAATTAACAAAAAAATTTATTTTCTAATATGATTATATCTTTTACTAAGATAGATTTTCAAACAAATATGATATTTCATTATTATTACATTTTTGAAAATAATTTTATTCCAAACATAAACGAAATTTATGTTTAATTAATTAATGTATCGCATTTATAACTCAAATCCACCATCGGCGATATACTTCTAATCACATTATTATCGTGACATAATGTGTTAACGGTGATGAAGATTTTGTCAGATTTTAATAAATTGTTAATTTATTATTTTGGTACTATTTAATCAAGTAGGCTTAAGATTTCGTATATAACAAAGGTTATAATATTATTTATTTATTTAAGTTTATTTACTATTATATTGTTTAGACTAATCATTTTATATATTAATTATTATATATTTTTTATTCGAATAAATGATAAATTCCAGAAATTAATTTTTTTAAAGATTTTTTAAAGTTTTGTCTTGCTTTTGGCTTACAACCCACTCAGATGGGTTGATCAATGTCGGTACTGTACCGAATAAATAGCGCTGGGGCCCGCAACCTAAACTGGCTACCGAATACGAAGCCGACTCATTTCCAAGCTCTAAAATTATGTTATATTTTATCAATATGACACTATTTAAAAAATGATGGTAAATGAGATGACACGAGGAAATAAACTCATTTAAAAATAGTTGATATTAGCCGGCTGGGAGTTCTTTTGTTCTAAAATGTCATTTTCTTAACTTGAAAATTAAAAGAAAAAACATATATTTGTTAAATAACATATTATGAAATATCTCATAAAAGGAAAAGTAAATATTCAATATATATATATATATATATATATATATATATATATATATATATATATATATATATATATATATATATATATATATATATATAATATGTTTGTGCATAAAATAAATAAATCGGAAATTACTATTATTTTGAATTTAATTTTTATATCTATCTTTTTTTATTTTGAATATTTTTATTTTAAAATATTAAAAATATAAAATCGAAAAATTCTAAAGTATAAATATTTTAATAAAAATATTAGAATATCTTTAATTTTTTATACTTTAGAATTTTTTTTATGAATTTATATTTTTAATATTTTGAAATAAAAACATTCAAAATAAATCGAAAGATAAATATAAAGATTAAAATTAAAATAATGCTAATTTAATTTTATGCACTAACATATTAGATGTATTTTTTAATATACTTTACTTTCCTTTTTCTTAATATTTTCTTTAAAAATATATGTTTTTTTTTGTGACTACGGTTAACAATGTCATTTTTTTAGAATAAGAATTCCCTCTCAAACTGGTAATAACCTAATATGAATTATTTTTAAATGAGTTAATTTGTTTTTAGTTTTTCATACCTAATAAAAATTATTTTTAAATGATTTAACTTAACTGTAGTTTCTTATTCCTTATAACATTTTATTTAAATAGAATCAAACTGATAAAACATAACATAATTTTACCAAAAAAAAATCCTATATAATCTCTCTCTTCTTGCTACATGTTAGTATCTAATTGGTACCTATAATTTTTAAATTTTTTTAAAAAATCAGTTTGATCTCCCACCTATCTCTCCTCTCTTGCTCCCTATCTAATTGAATTTTTTTTAAAAAAAATCAGTTTTATTCCCCACCTCTCTCTCCTTCATTAAGCATTTCGTAGAACATCTTTCGTGCATTTGAAGCTCGGTGAAATTATACATTTGATTTGTCTTTTCCATAAATAACTGAATTAGTCCATTGTTTTCGAAAATAATCAGTTCATTGCTGAGGAACAAACATGGTGCAACACCCTTTTTTTTTTTAAGTGATAGAAAAGAAATAATAATTCTCTTAAATTTAAATAAGGGTATAAGGGTAATTTTTCTAAGGAATTCTAAGTATAAATAGAAAGAAAATATATATTATACATAAAGTCTTTTTTGTGTTCTCTACATAGTCTTTTTCTCCTAATTATAGCATCATAGAAAACATAAATTGTTAGACCTAAGGTTTGAAACATTGATTTCAAGATAATCTCAAAAGACTTAAGAAGTCAAATATAGGGTTGAAGAAAAGAGTTCGAAAGGTAAGACTTTTATTTAGTTAATTTATGTATTTAGTTTCTAAATCTGATAATTTATTTATTTTTCCTTAATTTTGAATAGAACCTTGAAGAAACTTGATTTAGTTTGAATTTGAATAGGTTTTATATATATTTTAGTGCTATTAGGTGATTCCGAATAGTTTAGATGCTTTGTTTTTCTTTTTTGAAATTTTAAAATAAATCCTGATTTTATTTAATAAGGTTTTAGAACAAAAGATTTAGCAAGTCATGACTGTAAGTTTGTTCTTTAATGGAAATATGAAATATCTAAAAAAAAAAATTATGAAAAAAAAAAGAATTTTTTTTGAAATTTCTGTATAGAGATTGACCTTTGAACAAAAAAAAAAAATTCAAATAGATAGATTAAAACAAGATCTTGGATTGAAAATGTGAAAGAAATAAATAAAAGGAAGTCTTTAAAGGTAAAGCCATAATTGGATAAAAAAGAATAAGAAAAAAAGAAAAAATAGGAATTGTGGAGGGAGTGAAGTCTTATGTGTGTTTTAAGTGGAGTTTGAAAAGTGAAAAAGTGTGGTTGTTGGGTTTAAAAAAAAGAAAAGAAAAATGAATAATTGTAGGATGATGGACTATAGGTGTGTGATAAGTGGGTTGAAAGGTAAAAAAAAAAAATTGTCATAATTTGGTAGATGTAAGTGAAAAGACAAAAAAGGTTTAAAATAAAAAGCTAAATGAAACATAACATAAAAAACAAAAATGAGGTGGCAATGAAAAACCAAAGAGATATATGGTTACGGTTAATATCCTTTAATAAAAAGAAAATTATGACTAAAAACCTTCATAAATTAGGTCTTTAAAACTTAGGTTTATGATGCTTAGGAAATTCAAGTAATGATGGATGTTTGATGATAGGGTTTGAAAAATAAGGCTCACAAGCCCACTCGCCAAGCCTAAGAAAGAGGTCAGCCCAACGAAACACCCAGGTCCCTAACGCTAACCTAAAATGCGGGTTCTCACCGCTTTATCCCAGCGACGAGAACAAAGTAGTAGTCAGGGGAAAGCCCACGGCCCACAAACCAAACTCAATCCTTTCAATACGGAAAATAGAATAATCCCTCTATCAACGCCTTATCCTCAAATCAACCAAATCTTATCAATGCGAAAGTAAGATATTCCTCAATTACCGATCACACAAGAGGTGATCCGAAATCAACAAAATTTGTATCCTATATTCTAACGCCAGAATGCCACGCAAAGATACAGCTTCAGTATCGAACACGTGGATGAGTTTTCAGATAAATGATTCGAAAGTGAAGTAAAAATGGTGAATTCAATTTGGATTTGCTGTGGCGATAAAAATGGGTCGGGTGGTTCGCAAACCGAAAAGAACAAAAATAAATGTAAAATAGAACTCTGAAGCCGTACTACCTACGCAGGCTTAAGGCAACTAACATGTCCCTGGCTCTTTCCTTCAGACGGGAGCATGACATATAGTCATTTCCGAACCTGGGCTTCATTTGGCATTAAAACCTAAACCCTTAAATTATTTCTTCTTAATGTATAGCATTTATTACCCCTAATGTTTCAAAATCATTTAAACCATCACCGGATCTAACCCATAGAGCTCATAAATGACAAAATTAAATGGGCAAGGATCTAATAAAGAAGAATCACCGAACCTTGAAAGTTTGCCAAGTAATCGGCCACCTCAGTGGTACATCACAAAAGGATTCAAACCTAAAAGTGAGATACGTAAACAAGAAAGAGAACAAATGCTTGCGTGAAAAACATGAGGACACGTTGTTTTTACCTTCAACATTCACTAAAGGGCCCTCCTCTTCAAGGAGGAAGAGGTCTAGTTAAACATCCTCCGAAGTTGTCATCCTCGAGGAGTGTTTGCAGCCGGTGAAAATGAGAGAAAGAGGAGAGAGAAGAGAGAAATCGGTGAACCTTAAAATGAAAAAGTCGTGTACCGAAAGATTGAAAAGTTAGGGTTACAAAGTTATGGGTTGGCTTATATAGCCATGCTGCAAGAGGTGTGAAATACCAAAATATAAGATTACAATAGGGACAAATGGAATTATACAAAACTAAGTCGTGGATCGTAAACTGTTGGGTGAATTTCGCTTATGCATAGTGAATTTCGCTTATGATAACTAAAAATTCGCTATCATAGTGAAATACAGCATAGCTAAATCACCCTCGCCATGCACGCACTTTCGCTTATCACAGCTGTACCGCTATGATAGCGGCCATATCATAGCGAATCAGGCATACGAAAATTGAAATTCTCGCTTATGCACGCGAATATTCGCTTATGATAGTGAAAATTCCAACAAGAGCGAATTTTGGCTTCTCGCTCATCAATGCTCCATTGGTTCATGCTTCGCGCTACCGCTCGCTTCCCCGCTTCCAGCCCGCACCCCGCGATCCCGCTTATTTCTTCCATTTTCGCCTTTCTTTCTTCTTAGTCTCCGACCTACGATGTCGTAGTTTGACTCGGTTCCTTCATGCTCGATCGACCAACAATGTCGGGCATGAAAAGCTCACAAAACCGCAAAATTTGCCACAAAAATGCGATCGCAGAATAGTAGGGACCTGATGTGTAAATCGGGTTAATTAGAATGATTAGTATACAAAAAGCACTCAAAACCTATAATAAATAGGGTTCAAAATAACACTTTTTGGGCACTAATCAATTACCACCCCTCAATTATCCCTTATTAATTGGTTTACAATAAGGAAAGAAAATCTCCTACCCAATGAGAGAAATATTATATCATCCTTCGACTAGGAAACATACTATTCAGTGTCATCATCCAATTAGAAACATACTATTCAAGATCATAATCCACCAGTGAAAGTCACATGATCTATCCATTATAAATACTGCGCCACTCCCATTCCAAGGAAGGTACGATACTCACAATGCTAGAAACATACGCAACACATTCGCCCTCTAAGTAGTATATCTTTTCTCTCAGAAAGAAACTGACTTAAGCATCAGAGTGGCTACGGGCGAAGCCCCTGCCTACCCTTTCTTTTTCTTTGCCTTGCGCAGGAGGGCCTCGTTTCTCGTAGACCGCAAGTCGCAGGCCGCCGCATCCGAGCCGCGGGACCAACCCAGCCAGCCACTCTATCTCCTACTAACGACCCCAATACGCCCAAATTCTACCGGGCTGGAAAAGGCATCATCAGCTATTACCGTTCGTGGAACGACAGTTCCTTTACAAATAAAGACTGATCACTCAGTTACTGATGGTATCAACTCGGAACACAAGCAGGAGCAACGCCAATCCATCAAGGATGCAGGACCCGCCAGGCGATACTAACAGCCGACCTCCCGGCGCGTTAGAAACAATGCAGGCCAACACGGACAAGGTGGAGGCACTCCACCTCACTAATCAACGTCTAATAGAAGAGTTAGAACAACTCACCAGACAGATGCGACGACCACAGAAGGCGCGACAGACTCAGGAAGGCCATGGCATTCCCCCTCATGAAGGACAACACAATATCGGCACTCCCCGAGGAGCAAAAACAGAAGCAGAATCCAGCCGAGCCTGGGGGCAAGGACCACATCTAGCCCCTAGAGGGGAGGGCAACGAAGCAACACCCGGGGGGCATGTTGGGAACGAAGAACTACGTCACCCTTAGCAAGAGACGGGAGAGCAATCATGGGCGCAGAGGTTCAAGAGCCTCCAAAGAAGAGCTCAACTCGTGCGGCTGAAGTCGTAAGAGCACACGCCCGACACCATGGACACCTCGGGTGCAATGACTGAGTCATCGTTCACAGCCGAGGTGCTCCACTTCCTTCCGAAGAAATCTCGCACGCCACAGTGGAAGTGATCGATGGCGCCGTGGTGACCTGGCCGACCACCTCAATACTTACAAAACCAAACTAGCCGCACGTATCGTGACCTCGTGCGATGCGTAGCTTTCGCCACACTAAAAGGCCCAGCCTGGTTGGTTTAATGAAGCCCGCCTTCATCAATCCCCTCATCTCAGAACTATCCACGCGTTCCTCTCCCACTTCCACGTGTTTCTGCACATAGCTGCAGCCGAGCTACTCACTTACCGATAAATGGCTGTGGCCTGTGGCAGAAGGCTCTGAAGTCCTACGTGCAAAGGTTCAACGCCGAGTCTCTAAAGGTAGACATACCTGACGAAAAATTCGCGATCACCGCATTCATTGCTGGGTTAGAGTGCAATTTGAAGGATCCGAGGTTTTCCCATCTCGGGCAACCCTGTTGTGCTAATGGGCTGAGGTGTCACAAAGCAGAAGCATATCAATGGCGAAGAAGCCCTCATATCCAAAAGGAAAGCCTCAACCCCCTGAGAAGCTGGATCGACAAGCGACGAGGACGGAGCCCAAAGAGACAGAGCGACCGAGAGAGGTCACCGAAGAAGGATGGAGAACGGTCCCCGAAAAGGCGTGGGAACCTCAGAGATCGACTGGGCCCACCGCAACTTGAAAGACGACGACGTTATTCGCCTCAGCGGTTCACCCCCTTTAACAAATTTCCTTTAGTATCGCAGTCCTCAAGGCTAAGTACGAAACTAATGGCTTCCCCAGGTGGTCAACTCAAATGAAGTCGACTTCGCCACCGTAGACACAACACTGTATTATGAGTTCCATAGTGGATATGGCATCGCACGTGATGATTGCATACGCCGTGAAAGAAAAACAAAATACTTAATACAGTGTGGGTATCTCCGACGCTTCATAGCACTTGAAAATCAGCCTCAGAATCAAGCTCAGAACCAGGCCCAGGCTCAGCAGCCACCGCCACCACCTCGGCAGACAACCACTCAACACCAAGAAATTTCCCCAAGAGAAATCCATGTGGATCTCGTGAGGATTTGCAGGAGGTAGGAGTCCAAATTTCGCCTAGGAAGGCCCATCCACGCACGACGTCGTGAGAGATAGCGGAGATACAAACAGTGTCCAAGCTGCCGCGGCTCGACATGTCCATTACATTCTCTGACTCAGATATGGAGGGATGCCAACACCCCCATGACGACCCCTTGGTAATTCGAGCAGTGGTGGCCAACAAAACAATCCATCGGGTCTTAATTGACAACGAGAGTTCAGTCGACATCATTTTCGCCTCGACCTTTGATAAGATGGGCATCGGAAGGAGAAACCGAACCCAGAGCACTCACTTCGCGAGGTTTCTCCGAGAAAAAAGTGCTACCCGCGGGCTCGACAATTAGTGCTCACCTTGGGAGACCTCAGAACACTCCCGAACATACCCTCCCCGCTTTCTGACTTGTTTAGGTATATTATAAGCTACAAATAGGAATTTTCGAAAATAAACGAGAGACCCGAATGAATATTAGAGACAAGGGTAAAGTGGTCATTACCACTTGAGGACATAAATGGCATAAATCAATAAGTTGATATGCAATTATGGAAATTGTGAAAAGATGGGATGCCAAAAATAGAAATTTAATAAGTTAGAGTGCAAATGGAAGAGAAATGGGGGACCAAAATGCAAAAATGAAAAGTTAAAAGCAAAAATGGGTTTTCTTGTCTTGGCCAAACATGGCCTTAACAAACATGGGATTTAAGACAAATTTGGTCTCATTTTGGGAGGACCAAACCGTAGAGAGAGAGAGAGGGGAGAGGAAAAGAGAGAAGAAGAAGAAGAAGAAGAAGAAAATAGAGAAGAAGAAGAAGAAGAAGAAGAAAAAGAGAGAAGAAGAAGAAGAAGAAGAGAAGAAGAGAAGAAGAAGAGAAGAGAAGAAGAGAGAAGAAGAAACAAAGCCAAAAAGGTATGGAACTTTGGATTTTTGGTATGGAACTATGAACTCTTGTAGGAATTTCCATACAATTGCATGATTAGTAGCTTGCCCAAATCTAGGGTTTGATAAAAGTTCATCCCAACATGAGTTTCTTGTTGGTATTTGATTTCTTTCTAGGGTTTTGATAGGATTTCATCCTAACCCAAAGATTATTGAGAGTAAGGTGGGTAAAACCCCAAATGGCACAAGAAAAACATGGAATCCTCCCTTTGAGGTTGGATTCATGGTTTAATTGCAAAGTAAAGGAGTTTGGGTTAGAACAACCCTAACAAATTTTTGTATTTGGTATGTATATGGGTTATGACCCATATTATAATTGTTTTAGGGAGAAAATCATGAAAGGTTTTGAAGAAAGATATATATTGAATGATAAATTGAGTAGAAAAGAGATTATAAGATGAATTTGGAGTGGTCTTGACGTGTTTATGGAGTATTGCTGATTTGCATCAACATATCAAAATGGGAGAAAACACACATTCTGGGCATTTTCGGGGGACATGTACCGGTACACCTTGAACATGTACTGGTACACCCTTCCAGAACCGAACATGTACCGGTACATGTGCGGAACATGTGCGGTACACCCTCATTTATTTAACCAAGCCAGATTTAGCCATAATCTCTGTCTAAATTCTCTGGGCCCCTGATCCTAGGTGGCCCAAAAATTCACTCAAAGTGGGGCCATATGTTTGGATTCAGATCGATTGAACATAGAGTAGCCCCGGGTGTCTAGACGTGACCCTGAGTTTCTGGTGGTTCGATTGGGTGATTCCAATTGGAGAAGAACCCTTAGCACCTTATATTTAAAGGAGTATAAAGAACAAGTGTCAAATATGGAGTCAAGACACTGGAAAATGAGTATGACAAACTGTCCCAAGTGTAAAATCGGTAAATTTACTAGTTTGGCATGAAAATGCCATAACTTTAGTTTTGGATTTATCCACTGGAATGATTCCAATTTCTAAGTAAAATAGATTCGATGAGGGACAAGAATACATGAGTAAGTATACATGAATGAGTATATGGATGAGTATACGTAAACGAGTATATGAATGAGTATACGTGAATGAATATATAAATGAGTATATGAATGAGTATACGTGAATGAGTATGTGAATGAGTATATGAATGTGTATACGTAAATGAATATATGAATGAGTATACGTGAATGAATATATGAATAAGTGTACATGAATGAGTATACGTGAATGAGTATACGTGAATGAGTATATGAATGAGTATACGTGAATGAGCATATGAAATGAGTACGTGAATGAGTATATGAAATAAGTACCTAGATTGAGTATATCTTTGAAAAGATAATACGAAAGTGAAATTGGAATTGAAATGTGATATTTGAAAACCGAATGAATGTGGATGATAATAAAGACGGATTCAAACTTAACTGGCCATAAATGCGACCGTTGATATATCGACGAACCGGCATGACGCAGATGCACAAATCGACATCCGCGAAGGCACCCCGTATTCTTCCAACGTCCCACTGGGCGGATGCACCAATCGGGCATCCGTCATGATGGTGTGGGCGCATTGAAGAAATGTCCCACTTGGGAGGATGCACCAATCGGCATCCGTCTTTATGGCTTATGACATTTAATTGATACCATGTTTCGTACGCACCAAACCGCATCCGCATGACGGAGACCGAATAAGTGATACCACGCGTCGGAGACCGAATAAGTGATACCACGCGTCGGAGACGTAATGCGATACCACGTGCTCAGATGCACCAAACGTAAAGATCCGCATGATGGGAGACCGAATTGTAAAATGTATAGGCACATTACCGAATGATAATAAGGGCGGGATTCATTTAACGGAATCCGTCATAAATGTGAATTGAATAGTCAAAGTGAAATAACCAACATCGACGAGTGTAAATGAGATTTTTATGTATATGCTTAAATCTCATAAATTGAATTGTGAATTGAATTATTGCATTGAAAATGCATGTTGTGATATGATAAATGATGTGTAAAATGAAAGTATGCGAAAATGAATAGCATGAGTTTATGTGGATATA
This sequence comes from Tetrastigma voinierianum, assembly GCA_016808115.1. Taxonomy (NCBI): domain Eukaryota; kingdom Viridiplantae; phylum Streptophyta; class Magnoliopsida; order Vitales; family Vitaceae; genus Tetrastigma; species Tetrastigma voinierianum. The sequence goes on along the minus strand of JAEQBH010003347.1, from coordinate 1,817,127 downwards.
AAGGCATTATTTGTAAATGCATTTTGTTAATTGTAAATGTTTATGGGCTTGCCCAAAATGAAATGTTTCCACGTAATTAAAAAGTCTATAATGGAATAAACCAAACAAATGTTTTGAGAAGATAATTGAAAATGTCGGAGTAAACCTGCCCGTTTCTGATCCGCCTTCGGCCTAGCCTGGGATTCGGGTCGCACACTTTGGAAAAATGAAAATTTAATGAAAATCGGGCAACAATGTTATGATTATACTGAAAATCGTTTGAGTAAACTGGCTCCGCTCTCGATCCACCAATCTGCCAAGTAGGGATTCCGTCGCGACACTTTTGAAATGAAATTTAATAACATAAAACAAAATGCTTTAGAAGATAATTGAAAATGCTCCGAGTAAAATCGGGCTTCGGCTTGGATCCACCAATCGGGTTAAGTCAGGGATTCGGGTCGCGACACTTTTGAAAATGAAAATTTAAATAAAACGATAACTAAATGAATTAAACGGTGTATCTGTCTGATTTGATCCTGTATGCATTTGATATGTTCCGATTTGTCATTGCATATGTATAAGTTGTTTTGATTATGATTTGACATGTCACACATGTAGAAGATATGAATTGAAACGTGTAAAAGACATGACACATGGAAGTGATACGACTGTGATAATGATATGGAACCTGAAAAGGATAAAAACCTACATGTGGAATATGATATGTGTTAGAAGTCACATACAATTAGGCTTCGTTATATGCATAAGGAAAAGTAAATGTAAAAAGATTGTGACGACGATTATTGTTATTGGTCATATCGTCTATATGTTCTACTCGCTGCAGTTTCTAGCACTGTGTTCAATCCGTAGGTATCAAGATGAGATAAAGAGGACAGGACATTCCACACCAGCAGTACAGGCCATCTCAGAGATAGGTGCTCACCAACACTATTTTCCGCTATCTCTGATGTTTGTATTAGACATATATATGTATAAGTGTTTGTATAAGTAAATGGGACTTAGTATATGTGTATAGATTTTGATGGACACCACTTCGGTGGTAGTTCTTTGTATATGTAAATGATTTTGGTTATTACAAAAATTGCTCAGATACCCCAATTATAAGTTCGGCTACGAAAAAAAAAAAAAAAAAAATAAAAAATAAAGAGGTAAAGAGTCCTAGATATATGGTTTCGCACCCCGAAACCGGTTCGGATCCGCCAATACGGTCGGGCCAGGGAACGAGTGTGACAAGTTGTGTCGAGCACAGGATTTAGAGCGTTTCACAGAAAGTCTATGTTTGGCGATTCTAGATAGTGTATAAGATAGAAAAGATAGAAAAGCATATGTATAGAAATGTGTTGGCCTTGTGTGGATGTCCTTGTGTTTGTATAGATGGATCGTCTTCCGAATCCAGTTGAAGAAGCTATTGAAAGTGTTAACCCCAAGGAACAAGGGTTACTAGCTTCTAATCCTTAGGAATCATTCATAAGTGAGAGTCACGCTCCAGCCGAGCTAAATGAAAAGAAAATATAAGAAATGTCATCCGTAAAAGATATGTAAAGAAAGGACTTGAGATAGAACAAACAAAGTGCATAGTATGAATTTCGAGGATGAAATTCTTATAAGGAGGGGAGAGTTGTAACACCCTGAAATATACCCTAGTAGTTTTCGGACTTGTTTAGGGTATATTATAAGCTAAATAGGAATTTTCGGAAAATAAAACGAGAGACCCGGAATGAATATTAGAGACAAGGGTAAAGTGGTCATTACCAAGCGAGGACATAATGTATAATCAATAGTTGATATCGCAATTATGAAATTGTTGAAAAGATGGGATTGAATAAATTTAATAAGTTGGGAGTGCAAATGGAGAAGAGAAATGGGGACCAAAATGCAAAAATGAAAAGTTAAGAAGCAAAAATGGAGTTTCTTGTCTTGGCCAAACAAGCACTTAACAAACATGGGATTTAAGACAATTTGGTCTCACATTTTGGGAGGACAGATCGTGAGAGAGAGAGGGGAGAGAAAGAGAGAGAAGAAGAGGAAGAGAAGAAGAGAAAAGAGAGAAGAAGAAAGAAAGAAGAAGAGAAAGAAAAGAAGAAAGAAGAAAGAAAGAAGAAGAGAAGAAGAAAGAAAGAGAAGAAGAGAAAAGAAGAAACAAAGCCAAAAAGGTAATGAACTCTGATTTTGGTATGGAACTGGATTTTTGGTATGGAACCTATGAACTCTTGTAGAATTTCCATACAATTGCATGATTAGTAGCTTGCCGAATCTAGGGTTTTATAAAAGTTCATCCCAACATGAGTTTCTTGTTGGTGACTGATTTCTTTCTAGGGGTTTTGATAGGATTTCATCATAACCCAGATTATTGAGGAGTAAGGTGGGTAAAACCCCAATGGCCGAAAAACATGGAATCCTCCCTTTGAGGGGTTGGGTCATGGTTTAATTGCAAGTAAAGGGATTTGAAATTCATTTCTTTCATTTTGTATTTGGTATGTGTATGGGTTATGACCCATATTAGAATTGTTTTTGGGAGAAAATCATGAATGGTTTTGAAGAAAGATATGTATTGAATGATAAATTGAGTAGAAAAGAGATTATAAGATGAATTTGGAGTGGTCTTGACGTGTTTATGGAGTATTGGGTTGATTTGGGTATCAACATATTGAAAAATGGGGAGAAAAACACATTCTAGGCATTTCGAGGACATGCACGGTACATGAACATGTACCGGTACACCCTTCCAGAACCGAACATGTACCGGTACATGTGCGGAACATGTGCGGTACACCCTGCTCTATTTTGACCAGTTTTCGTATTTTAGCCATAACTTGCTCATTTCTTATCCGATTTGAGTGATTCAAGTGGTTAATTAAACTAGATTTCAAGGAGAACCAAACATCCAGAAATAGAAATCTTTAAATTCTGATCCTAGGTGGCCCAAAAATTCACTCAAAGTGGGGCCATATGCAAGCCAATTTCTGCATCAGATTGAACATAGAGTAGTCCCGGGTGTCTAGGACGTAACTAGAGTTTCGGTGCTCCGATTTGGTTGATTCAAATTGGAGAAGAATCCTTAGCACCTTAGCTTTAAAGGAATACAAAGAACAAGTGTCAAATATGGAGTCAAGACACTGGAAAATGAGTATTACAAACTATCCCAAGTGTAAAATCGGTAAATTTACTAGTTTGGCATGAAAATGCCATAACTTTAGTTTGGATGATCCAATTGGAATGATTCCAATTTCTAAGTAAAATAGATTCGATGAGGGACAAGAATACATGAGTAAGTATACATGAATGAGTATATGGATGAGTATCGTAAACAGTATATATGAATGAGTATACGTGAATGAATATATAAATGAGTATATGAATGAGTATATGTGAATGAGTATGTGAATGAGTATATGAATGTGTATACGTAAATGAATATATGAATGAGTATACGTGAATGAATATATGAATAAGTATACATGAATGAGTATACGTGAATGAGTATATGAATGAGTATACGTGAATGAGCATATGAAATGAGTACGTGAATGAGTATATGAAATAAGTACCTAGATTGAGTATATCTTTGAAAAGATATCTGAGTGAGAGAGTGGAATGAAATGTGATGTTGAAAACCGAATGAATGTGGATGATAATAAAGACGGGATTCATTAAACGGAATCCGTCATAAATGCGAATTGGTTGATATATCGAGATAGGCAGCGATGGGATGCAAGTCGACATCGGAGTCATGAAGGCACCCCGAAATTTTCCAATGTCCCACTTAGCGGGATGCACCAATCGGCATCCGTTATGATGGTGTAAGGCATTGAAGAAATGTCCCACTTGGCGGGATGCACCAATCGGCATCCGTCTTGATGGCGTATGACATTTAATTGATACCACGTAATCGAGGGTGCGCAAGCGGCATCGGCATGATGGGAGAGACGAATAAGTGATACCGCGCGTGTCGGGATGCAAAAGCGGCATCGACATGATGGGAGACGAATAAGTGATACCATGTGTCGGGATGCACCAAAGCGACATCGGCATGATGGGAGACGAGATAAGAGATACGTGTGGGATGCATAACCGACATCGGCGTGATGGTAGACCGGGTGTAAAATGTATAGGCACATTGCAGAATGATAATAAGGCGGAGATTCATTTGCGGAATCCGTCGAAATGTGGATGAATAGTCAAGTGAAATAACCAACATCGGCCAGTGTAAATGGGATTTTATGTATATGCTTAAATCTCATAAGTGAATTGTGAATGGTGTGCATTGAAAATGCATGTTGTGATATGATAAATGGTGTAAAATGAAAGTATGCGAAAATGAATAGCATGAGTTTATGTGGATATAAAGGCATTATTTGTAAATGCATTTTGTTAATTGTAAATGTTTATGGGCTTGCCCAAAATGAAATGTTTCCACGTAATTAAAAAGTCTATAATGGAATAAACCAAACAAATGTTTTGAGAAGATAATTGAAAATGTCGGAGTAAACCGGGCTCCGGTTCGGATCCGCCTTTCGGGTCGAGTCGGGGATTCGGGTCGCGACACTTTTGAAAATGAAAATTTAATAAAACCAAGCAAATGTTTTGAGATGATAATTGAAAACGTCGGAGTAAACCGAGCTCGGAGTCTTGGATCCTGTCCAGTTCAGTCGAGGATTCGGGTTGCGACACCCAACGAGGGTAATAACATAAAACAAAATGTTTTTATAAGATAATTGAAAATGTAGGAGTAAACCGGGCTCCGGTTTGGATCCACCAATCGAGTCAAGTCTGGGATTCGGGTCGCGACACTTTTGAAAATGAAAATTTAAATAAAATGATAACTAAATGAATTAAACGGTGTATCTGTCTGATTTGATCCTGTATGCATTTGATATGTTCCGATTTGTCATTGCATATGTATAAGTTGTTTTGATTATGATTTGACATGTCATACATGTAAAGATAGATTGAAGCGATGTAAAGACATGACATAGGTAATCTGATTGTGATAATGATATGGAACACGAAAAGGATAAAAACCTACATGTGTAATATGATATGTGTTAGAGTCACATACAATTAGGCTTAGATTATATGCATAAGGAAAAGTAAATGTAGATTGTGTGGCGATTATTGTTATTAATTAGATTGTGTCTATATGTTCCCCCTTGAGCGTAAAAACTTATGCGAATTGTTCAATCGGGTGTAGTGCGAAGATGAGATAAGAGACGAGGACATTCCACACAGTGAATGCAGACCATCTCGGGAGATAGGTGCTCCACCGGCCCAGCATTTCCACGATCTCACGATGTTTGTTAGACATATATATGTATGAAAGTGTTTGTATAAGTAAATGGGACTTAGTATATGTGTATAGATTTTGATGGACACAACTCCGGTGGTAGTTCTTTTGTATATGTAAATGATTTTTGGTTATTACAAAAATTGTTTGTATACCCACAAGTATAAGTTCAACTCTGAAAAAAAAAAAATAAATAAATAAAGAGGTAAAGAGTCCCAGATATATGGTTTCGTACCCCGAAACCGGTTCGGACTCCATGTCCCAGTCGGACCAAGGGAAGCAGTGTGTGGACCACTCCATGCAACAACTAGCAACCAGTAAGATTTCTCGTTGTGGAGCGCCCCATGCCTATAATATCTTTGTGAGCGAGACCCTCTCTCAATGCAATAAAAATTTATTCCTCAGCTTACCACATGATGATCAAATTTTCTACCATAGCCGGAGTGGGGAATGGTTCAGAGAGACAGCAATTGGCAGAGAATGTATTAGCATCCATGAAGCAAAGGCGGTCGATAACATATGCAGATGAGCTTCGAGTCTTGCGGCAAGTACTCACCCTACACGAGCCCACCGAGGAATAGGCGGAACACATGCGGTTGGATAGCGACCGAGCGCTCGCCTACGCCGGCTCGGCTAATGGAAGAACTCGGGCCCTCTCACCCGATTTTGGCGAAGCGAAAGGCGTGTCGGCGTGGAAGCGAGAAGGGCGGACATGGGAGGAATTGATCTTACGGTGGTACACATAGGCTAGCGTCGGCCGTCCTTTAAGCCGGTTAAGCAAAGGGGAGGAGCTTAGCGAGAAGGCAAAGCCATCAACGAGGAGGTCGAAGCTCCTCCGAGGCGGGAGCAATCGAGAGAGGTAGAGTACTGCAGTGGCTAGCCAATGTAGTACTAGTTAAGCGAGCGTCCAGTGGCGACTGCGCATCGACTTCGCAGGCATCAGCGAGGCATGCGAAGAGCGGTTTCCCTTTGCCGCGGATCGACCTAATTATGGATACCCTGACCGGCCATGAACTCCTCGGTTTAGCATGGACGCCTTCTCGCGACTCTGATCAAATCGGCATGGACCCGGATGACGAAAAGACCTCGTCGGTCACAAGGTAGGGAACCTATTGTTCGCAGGTGTGATGCCCGCCCGAACTCAGAGCAGCGGAGCCCCTGCACGAGGAGGCTGGTGAACAAGATGTTCCAGAAGCAGATAGGAACGACCATGGAGGTGTACATAGATGACATCTTTGGTAAAGTACCAGCTGTAAGGCTCCACATAGCTCATCTGTAGAATTGTTCCGGATCTGAGGAAATACAACATGGCCCGAATCGACCAAATGTGCCTTGAGATTATCAGCGGAAAATTCTTAGGTTTCATAGTCAGCAACTTAGAGGAATAAAAAAAAAAAAAAAAGAGGCAGAGCCAGAGAGACCAGATAAAGGCGATACTACGACATGCCATCGCCATGAGCACAAAGGAAGTCCAACGTCGTGAGGAAGATTCTTTGCCTTAGCGGTGATTCGTGTTGAGCTAGTGATAAATGTCGGCCTTTTTTCCAAGTTTTAAAGAGAGGCCTTTGATGGGATCTGAAAATGCGAGGAAGCATTCTCGCGTGAAAGGCATACACGAGCTCACCCCGGTTAGTAAGTCGGCGAGAGGAGCTCCTCACTCACAGCACTTAGGTATCGAACTTCTCGACCAACGTTGTCCTCGTCAGGGACAAAGACCGAGTACAACACCCAGTTTATTATTGCAGCCGAGCTCTAAGAGGAGTGGAGGAGAGGTATCCCAGGATGGAGAAATTAAAATCCTGCCCCAGTAGCACTTGACTCGGAAGCAGCCCTTGTTTCGAGGCTCATACCATTGAAGTTCAGACGGAGATATCCGATGACGAGATACTACACAAGCCAGAGACCTCAGGAAGACTTATGAAATGGGCTATAGAGTTAAGCGAGTTCGACATCGAGATATAAAAAGCGAAAAGCGTAATAAGGGGCAGGTCTAGCGAGACCGTCATGAAATTCACGACGGCGCGATGAGAACGATCAAACAATATTGACCTCCCCATCAAAACTCTCACGTAGATGGAGCCTCAAACGCACAAGGAAGCGGGTGAGGTCACAATCCACGACCTCCCGAAGGAATAGACGTGAATGCGCACTGATTAGTTCAAGCCTCCAACAACATGGCGAGTATGGGAGGCGAGTCATAGCCGAGCCTCACGCCTCGCCCATTCCTTTGGAAGTTGACCCTGACTAGAGTGCGACTCCCAGCTGGTAGTAAGACAAATAGAAGACACCTACGAGGCCAAAAGTGGAAGAATGATCCTATACCTCAACAAGGTACGGGACTTATTGAAGAAGTTCGCGATGGTCCAGGTCAAACATATTCCCGAGGCGAGAGGGAATTCCCGGCGATGCGCAGCGAAACTAGCGATAGCCTCACGAAGACCTCGACAATTCAGCTTTGTCGAGATACCTTGCGGAGCCTTCTATAGATCTACGTGACCAGTGAAGTTGCCCAAATTGGGTCCAAGTCGAGTTGGATGGAGCCACGTGCGGGATTATAATAGACGGACGTCTGCAAGTGACGAAGAAAGCGACGAATCGGGGCGAGGTGGGACGGGTTAAGCTAATCATGAGGAGCTTTTCTGAGAGAGGTTCTTCACACCCGTCGCCGTGCATCGCGGGAAAAGACACTGAATACGTGCTAAGGGAAGTACACGAAGGTATATGCGGAAATCATATCGGAGCTCGGGCATTAGCAGGAAAGGTCTTAAGACAAGGATCTTCTTGGCCCTTGTTGATACTCGGAGATGCAGCAGGCTTGGTTGGGAAATCTGAGATTTGCGGAGCATGCCAAGATCTCACGCCTCCCATCAGAGCCCTTGACATTAATTACAAGCCCTTGGCCTTTCCAATAGTGGGGTTTGGACATCACAGGGACCTTACCCACGGGGAAGGGCGATGTAGAGGCTCATCATCGTCGCCGATAGATTATTTCACCAAGTGGTAGGCCAGAACCTTTGGCACAATGCGAGCAGAAGATACGTAATTTGTGTGGTGAGCCATCATATGCGGGTTTGGCATCCCGAGAGCCGGTATCGGACAATGGAAAGCGGTGAAACAGCGCGGGGATCGGGGATTTTTGTCTTGAGCTCGGAATTAAAGTGTGCTGCGTCCCGACACATCAGCGGTCTAATGGTCGGGCCGAGAGAGTTACCATTAGGACCATAAGGCCGCACTTGAGAAGACCAAATTGGAAGATCTTAAAGGCAAATGGGTAGAATACCTCCACGAGGTGCCTATGGGTCTACGAATTTACACAAAGTCGACAACCGGGAAACCCAGATTCGCCACAGCCTTTGGCACGAGCTGATGTACTTATCAGAGTCGGGTTAAAATCCCCAAGGATCGAGTTAGCGACAGTGGAACACAATGACGAGGCTCTCCGTTTAAATTTGGACCTCTTTGGGTAAAAGCATTGAGGCGGGTTCTAAGGCACACGGAGGATTACGAGGAGGAAGACGGCGAGGAATACTGGCCAAAAGTCAAACCGGAGCTACATGCGGTGATCTAGTCTTAAAGCTCCTACCCGATGAGAAGAATCGGCCTACAGAAAATTAGGCCCCCAGGCGGGAAGGCCCCTACATAGTATCTCGAGTCATCAGACCAGGCAACTACGAGCTCCAGACAGAGGAGGGAAAAATTCTACATTATGCATGGAATGTGGAGCATCTTAAACGTTTTTATCAGTAAACCTCGGTTTGTAATCTCAAAAAAGCATTATCCATCTTCGGGTGAGGAATTGAACGTTTATTGGTGGTTTAGTTGACATTTGCAAACAACGACCACGAGAATCGAGTCAATACGCGAATCGTGAGAGTGTAGATGAAGAAAAGTCTCTCTTTGTTTACATTAAAGGCAATTACAATCAGTAGTGTCATCAATTACATCTTGGAAGTATACAGTACAAGCAGTTCCCTCAAAAAAAAAAAAAAAAAAAACTTCAGGAAGAAAAAAGGAAAGGAAAACGAGGTGGAAGAGAGAATGAAGGAGAAGGAGAAAGAGACAAAAGGAGAGGAAGAGAAAGAAGAACAGAAAATAGAGAAAGCGACACAAGAAATGTACCGCCCTCCCCGGACACATTCCCTAGCACGGCTTGGGAATAACATAACTCCCCATAAAGGGAGACTAGGGAAAAACTGACTCCCACTGACGAGAGGTCAATAATGAACGAGTCTTTAGGTGGATCCCCGGCGACGATCAAACCGGCGCTTTCATCTCATGATTTCATCTACGCACGAAGAAGGCAGAATATCAGTATAAACTCCATAGCAATGAAACCGCCATTTATAAGAAGGCGAAGCACTTTCGGAAATTCGCGCGTCGTTCAAATTCTCCATAAATCGACATTAAAGGCATTTCATTACCTTTCAGCAGTCGAATGGCGCCTGTGATAGCTCACTTTGAAGAGTTCGTCTACTCTCCACAGGCCACGCATCCTAAGAGTCGGTTCAGCTCAGGCAATTCAACTCACGAGTCCGCAAGCTGATTAAGAGCTTCGGCTGACTGACTTCCGGGGCGTGTTTTCGGGTTGAGTCGGCTGAGCGTTTATTTTCGACCGCCGGCGAGGAGCGGCGGCTACCGAATGGCGAGCTCGACCAATGCGCACGAGGCCATGCGGCCCTGAAGCGGGTTAAACTCGAGCAATTAAACATGAGCCCGCGGCTCGGGTTAGAAGAGCTCGGCCGCTGACTCAGGCGTGTTACTCGAGTCGAGGTATTTCAGGCGTTCGGCCCGCCGACCTCGGTGCCGGGAGCCCGACGGCTCGGAATGGCCGAGCTCAACCAGCATCTGCAATATGCGCGACCTAAGAGTCGGTTAAATGAGCGTTCGGCTCACCGAGCGCATTTCGATTAGAAGAGCTCGATCACCTAACTTTCGGGCGTGTTGCACCAGTCGATTCGGCGAGCAGTTCCACCCACTAGGCTACAACATCTAAAAGCCTAGAAGCTCAATCGAAGCACTCAAGCTAGCGAGCGAGTTGCCCATTTCAGGCGTTCGACTCATCTTATGCAAACCCGAAATTATTTAGATTCATGCGAGCGACAAAAATGCACGATTAGAGACACAAGTGGTAAAAAATAAGTATTTATTAAAGGGAAGGCTACATATGTCTTGGGTCCCAGGCCCAACAAAAATATATATAAAAAGAAAAGTATAAAAGTCGACATCGGGCGGCGAGCGTGCGCGGAGTCGAGCATGAAGGCGGGTGAAGAAGGGAGTGGACCTCGGCCGGGGGTGTCCGGTTCTCGGAATGATCGGCGAGAGAGGGACCTCATCCTCCTCGTCGTGGGAAGGTCAAAGTGAAATCGGGCCGGAATGAGGCGTTGCGGCCTTCTTCGAAAGCGAGCCACGAAACCGTGGTGCAAGCCTCGGCCCTCAGTCTTCCTATAACCTCATCCCGCTGAGCAACCAGAGTTACTTGCTGATGGAGGTCCCCACGCAGCCCGCGACACTCCTCAGTCAGGCGTTCCACCGAGCTTGCAGCCTCGGAGGCCTCGCGACGAGCCCCGTCCAGCAGCGTCGTCTTATCACGCAGGTCGTCTTTGATCGCACACAGTTCTTCTTTAGACTCCTGCTGGCTCGCAGGATGTGAAAGCTCATCCTAACCATCGAAGTTCATATTGAGCGGGGCTGCGGCCGTCCTAACCTGGCACAAATCATTTGTCAGGCCTTATTTCATCTCAGCGAACCTCCCGAAGCTTGCCCTCGGCCGCTCTCAAGCTGTTTCGGGCCTTATCTTCCCTACCCTCGGCTCGAGCACGTGCCGACGTGGTATGCTTCAAATCAGATTTGAGCTTCACTGCCTCCTCGGTCATACGTTACACCTGACCCCGCAGCTCAGCTCGCTCAGATGTGAGGGAAGCCACCCTCGCCTTGTAAGCCCGGGCCGCTTTGGCATGACTTTCGTTTAGTTTGGCCTTTTTGGCCAAACCCTTCAAATGAGTAGCCACCTGCACACCTAACACAGAATCAACATCTAACACAAGTTTAACACTCAACTCAAAATGGAATCAGACACGACAAAGTATGGGAACTTACGGAGGCGACCCCCTGGAGAGATAGGGCCAAAGCCTCATCAAGCGAGCGGCAGCTTCGACCTCTTGAATCGAGAATCGCAGAATGGGCGAGAAATTTGCGCTGTAGCGAGTTCGGCATTGAAGCAAAATTAAGCTATCTCACGCGATTACGATTCAGGATCTTTCCTCCTCAATTCTTCAGCCCTTGGAAGGTGACCTAACACTCTTCGGTGGATTCGAGCACGCGATAATGGGCATGACCGCCGCGGTACTCAGCGGTTCCACCCAGGACCTTTTGCCTTAGCAACGGACCGGGGCGAGTGCGGGCTGGGCGTAAGAGCCTCGGTAGGAGCGGCAGCCTTCGCCCGGTTTTTCGGACATGAGTAGATGGAGAAGATGAAGACACCCCCAATTTCGGAACTTTGACCAAAGTCGGCCGAACTTTCTCAATGGAGTCCAGGGTTTTTTGTTTCACGCTCCGCGGCTTCCGAGACAACGTCTTCAACTGAGCCTGTAATAATCCCTTAGTGGGTTTAGCAGCGGAGGGCCCAATGGGAGAAACTTTCATGGTGGAAGGAGGCGAAGGCTTGAAGAGCGGCGAGCGGTAGACCTCGAGCTCGAAGAGTGGGGAATGTCGACTTGATCGGCCGTAGGTGCGCGCGGGGCACTCAGCAAGCTCACACTGGGCGCTATCTTGGCGAAGTCGGGTCGACACACGAGAGGCACGTGGATGATGAAAAAGAATTAGAAATATCAATAACCTCGTAAAAATCATATCGAAAACAAGCGACACTCACGTAGATTCTGCGGGGTGGTCGAGCCTCGGAGCGCCAGTGTGGAGTCACTTGTCCCAGTGGGTCATATTCCCAATTGCGACCACTGACAAAAAAGTAACGTTCCTTCCAAAACTTGTGGGAAAATGGGAGATCGAAAATCACGGAGGGTAGGAGCAGGAAAAATAGAGGAAGCCTCGGAGGGAGTTTCCTTCGCGACAAAAGATAAGAGGCAACGGCTATACTAGGGACACCGTAGCCCCGGTCCCTAAAGAAAACCAGTAGACCAACCAAATACTTGTGAAGCGAGAAAGTTGAGAAGGATGAAACATTGAAGTCTTTGCGAAGCCCCTTTTATGAAGGGATGGAAGAAGACCGTTTTGAAGGCCACCTCGAGAAACATACCATCTTGGGTATGGAAACCACATGGGAGGACAAAGTCGAGGAGACCAAACTCGAGACTCAAGGAGGTCGGTAACGTGCGGAAAAAGTATTTATATGAAGGGCCAGGCCTTGCTGAGCCCCACAATTAAAGCATCTTGAGCAGCGGATTTTAGGTATTAGACCCACAGATACTTAATCGGTCTACTCATCCCACCCTTGTCAAGGGCAAGGGAGCTCTCGGGGGCATCTCGAGAAGTTCAACCAGGCGACGGTCGGAGTGCCGCCAGTCGCGCTGTTTCAGGCAGGCAACGTGAGGAGTCACCTCAATGCAGCGAGGAAGAAGAGCGACCGGACCCGGTATGGAAGCAAGTGATAAAAACAAAACTTGGCCAACCTAAACCTAGCGCCTCGTCGTATCGCTCGAAAAGAGACAAAGGAGATAAAGACGCAGCGGACCCAGGAATACAATAGAAAAAGCTATCCGAAAAGGCCGAGAAAAAGACTCTGCGTAAAGGGATTAGACGAAAAGGCAAAGGAGAAATCAGCATTCTCTAAAGCGAAAGAAAAGATCTCGGGATCGAAGCACAGACGAGAGGATATGCTGCTTGAAAGAAAGCGAAGGAGGCAGAAGAGTGGGAGAAATGAGCGCGGAAGCAGAAGAGTCATCATTATCGAAGGACATATGACGGGGACCCGAAGCCACTGGCCCGGCCAGAAGCGGACAGTCGTGCGATGCGAGAAAGCGTTACAACCCTTGCTTGCATTACACACGTACACAGAGTACGAGAGACAGCGACAGGGTTTGAAAATAAGGCTCAGAGCCCTTTCGCCGGGCCCAAGAAAGAGGCCAGCCAGAAACACGGGTCCTTGCTAACCCAAAATGTGAGCCCAATTAAAGCATCCCCAGGGCGATAACGGGAATGGTGGGAAAGCCCACGGCCCCTGAAACCAAGCTGAATCGCTTTCAGTACGGAGAAATAGAATAATCCCCAATAACGTCTTGTCCCTCAAATCAAACAAATCTTATAAATGGGAAAGTAAGATATTGATTATCACCCTAATTATCACTTATTAATTGGTTCTGATAAGGAAGAAAATCTCACACTTAATGGAAATATTATATCATCCTCAGGTGGGAAACATACTGTCGGTGTCATCATCCAATTAGGAAACATACTATTGAGTATCATAATCCAATTAGGAAAGTTGTCATGATCATCCATTATAAATACCAGGCCACCCCATCGGTGAAAGGTACACATACTCATACGCAAACATTAGCAACACATTCGCCCTCTAAGCAGTATATTTTTCTCTCGAGAAAGAGCCGGCTTGGGCATCGGAGGCTGCGGGCGAAGCCTGCCGGCCCTTTCTTTCTTGTCTTTGCAGAGGAGGGGTCTGTTTAATTTGCAAGTCAATAAGCGCCACATCGAGCAATGGACTAGCCAGCGGCCCATCTCGGCCCAACGACCCAATGCGCTCAGCCCGGTCAGATTGAAAAAGGCATCATCATTTGAAAAAAAAAATAGTTTTAGATATTCAAAATGAGTTTTAGAAGAAAAAAAAAAGAAAACAAATATTTAAGGATAATTTTTGAAAACAAAAAACAAATATGATATGTTTGAAAGAGCTAAAGTTTTATAAATATATATATTTTATAAATATTTGAGGGCATATAAATATAGTTTGGCAAGTAGATATTTTATAAAAATTTGAGAATTTATTTAGATAAGGAATGTAATTAAGATAATTTTGAGCAATTATAGGATACAAGATATGTTAATAATATTTGTGGTCAAGTGTGATAATTGTTAGGATATAAGGTGGGATATTCGGATAATAATATAATTCATAAAATATTATCAATAATATTTCTTTTTAGTTATTAAGAGTACAAAAAATACATAGATAAATCATTGAAATAAGATCATAAAGGAATACGAATTTTATAAAATTTGAAAAACTACCTAATTTAAATAGTTATCATTTCAAAAAAAAAAAAAAATTGTCAATATGTTTGAGGTAAACAATAAAGTCATGTTGATAAAATAAACTTTATAAACCACAAATTTTATAAAATATTTAGACACCTATTAACTTTTATTATTATGGATTAGAAAGTTAAAAATAATATCATTGCTAAGAATATCAAATTAGGAAATTTTTAGTAATAAATAAGTAATGATGATAGTTTATTCTTTACTATTTTAAGATAAATATTTCCTTGAGGTAAAATTATTTGGGATTAGCTCTTTCAAAGCTTTTGAGTACTCATTTGAGGTAAGGGATATTAATACAACTTTTGCAAAAGAAAATATTTTATATGTTTTTGTGTGAAGATTATCTATATAGTTTTTTTCGAAAAATATATTTATTTGCCTTTTATATAATTTGAATGAGAAAAAGTTTTATTTGTTTTATTCATTTGATTGCCCATGGATCAAATATGAATTTTGCATGAAAGTATTTTGAAATTGGTTTTGTTTATGAAAGAAAATGTGGAGATATAATGTTTTGTGATTTGAATTTTTGAATGAAATATTTGAATCTGGTTGGTTCGACCTTGTCAATAGGAATAATAGCTGACACTATTCGATAATTGTAAACGAGAATAATAGTTGACATTTACATTCCTTAGTGGCGAATTTAATTGATTTGAACGTAAGTCTCTAGGGGTTTGGATTAAAGGTTATTAGTACTAGTAATGTTTGGTTCCATCAACTTTAAAATGAACAATTTACGGCTAACCATCTATTTAAAAGTCTTATATGACTGGGCACCATTTGATATTTGTTGATTAGGAAAAAATGTATTTGAAATATATTTGATTTTGGGATTGATATGAAAATGTTATATTTGAATTTGATATGAAATTGTTTGGATCATATTTAATATGACATCGATTTGAAAATGTTTGATGGAAATTTTTTTAATGTTCTACCATATTTGAATACAAAGGTTTTGTGGAAAGAAAAATATCTTACATTTGTTATATAATTGAAAACCTTTTTATCCATGAAGCTGTATTAGTATTTCTTATTGAGCTTAAAACTCACTCTTATTCGTTGATATCTTTTCAGGTACAATTAATTTTGTAAGGAGAGATTGGTTAGTCATTGTTAGGAATTTGATTTTGGAATCCATTATGGACCTTGTTTAATTGATGAATTTATGTTTATTTAGATTAATTGTTCTCATAATTGATTAGAAGGATGTGAATATTTGTCTTGAGACATTTATGATAATTCATACATGAATATCAAAGTCGAATTTGGGAGATTCTAAATATTGTTATATTCCGAACAACTTAATTTGAGATTTTGAGATTTAGAAATAATTTTTTTTATTTGCATGAAATTTTGAATTTAAAAAGTTTTATATTTACTTTGGACATGTGTTTGATAATTGAAAAAAAAAAAAAATCTAATTACAAGATGAAAATTTGCATTGTTTTGCACTTCAAACCTTTTGGTTTGAGATGTGAAATTACAATGATGCCCCTGAATAGGGTTTCGGGGCGTGACACAGGATGCTTAAGCAGCTTATATAAGCCTTGCATTATGGGTTCCTTCGCGGCGATCGCGCCTCCGGTGTACAGGGTTGGACTAGTGCTTGACCTCGAGGGTGGGTCAGGCCCATTTCGGTTAAGATTGGGCTGAACATGATAAGATCTGGCCTAGCTTGACACCCAGCCGGAATCCTCCGTGGTATTCCTCTGCTTTGGGAGTTCCCGAGGTGAGATTAAATCGTATTGCCAGATACGATAGAGCTCACCGATCTTCTTAACACCACTGGGGTGTGTTAACCAAACAAGACCTTTAAACTCAACTGATAACCCAATGAGTCATAACAACAAACAGATGGAGTGCATAATTGAAGGTTCTGCTCGGACTGTTACAACAGAATCTAACCATTCTTCCCTATTAAATATACTTTGTATCTTCTTTTTTTAAAAAAAAAATACACTTTGTATCTCTGTTTAGTTCACAAGATAGGATAATGATCATTGCAATCCTTTTCTTGCTCTAAAGTTTTTTTTTTTCGTTTCTGGGTTCCAAAGATGAACATTGCCAATAAAACTACATGTGTATACTGGTTCTTGAGAGAGGAATACCTCCATGTATGTGTTCAGCCCATAAGGAAGTTAGCAACATAAAAAAATTTACACCAGAAATCTACACTTTTTGTCTTTCCTTCACCAGAAGGTATCCTCTATAGTGCTTGTAAAATTGCATCACTAATAAGCTTCAAAGAATGTCCCATCTCCCTAACATCAATACCTTTGAAAATATAAGGACCAATAACTTCCATCCTCTGGTTCCCATAATTTGCCACTCACATTTCTAGGATAGACAACCATTCTTGCTGTAGGAAATTGCCAGAAAACGCCATTTCAAAGGCGAAGTTGGAGGAGGAAGAGAGGGATGAGTGATAAAACTGATTTTCTTAAGAAAAAATTAAAAAATTTGAGGATCAATTAGATAGTGACATGTGACATATAATATGTATATGATATAACTGTCCACGTCACGTAGAATAGGTTAATTTGCTAAGCCAATCGAATGACCGATCAGGACCAAAACAAGAAGACTCCAACCAAAGTTGTTGGGTT